>CP139505.1:146532690-146730298 GCA_021014915.2 Artemisia tridentata subsp. tridentata
TTCTTTATTTTTGTTTATTTAATTTTTATTTTTCGTTTTAGTTTTTATTGTTTTTGTTTCGGTTACTGCTGTTCTTGGTTGTTTATCTTTCAGGTAATAATGATGATGGATAATCCGGACATAACTATGGAAGAATATCTTATGCTTAACAATGAAAGATCCTTGAGCAATAAAAAGGTTTACGATTGGGAAAGAGCAAGATATGGTGCACAAGTCATCAATGATAAAGAACCCACGATGGAAGAGTACTTATTATCAAAGCAGGATGAGTCAGGGAAAGAAAGAAAGACATTGTCATTTAGACACACTTGGAATTTATCCAATGATGATGATGAAGAAGAATCATACGATTTTGGTGCAATTTGGTTTCCGGCAATAGTTATTGATGATTTTATTTCTCCGAAAGTTGCCCAAGATGAAGAAGAGTCACGAGTGTTTGATTTGAATGAAAATCCGGAAATTGTTTACAAAGAAGCTTATTCATCCGAAAGTGCTTATGATGAAAATGAAGATGAATGTGGAACAATGGTGTATGGTGCTATTACTTGTGATTTTTCACCCGAGTTGGAAAATATATTCTCATCACATCAAAAACACCATGATGATATTCCATCGAATGAAGATAATGAGTATTCTAATATTGAAAGTTTTGATTGTATTGTGTACGATGCCATACCGCAATTGCCACAACAAAATGAAATATTCATGCGTGGAACAAATGAGCCAGATTATGACCCCACAAAGGATTTTGAAGAAATGTGTGATGACTTATTTGAGGCGGCTATTCGGGAAAATGATGAAATTACAAGACCACTAGTTGAAGATGGAGACTCACAAGATGAATTGGAGTCACTTACAACAAAAAGTGGTACTAATTTATTTAATATTATTAATCCCGTTACTAATAATCTTGCTAGTTTTCCTAAACAGGTTGCAAAACGAAAGAATGATGAGGTGGAATTTACTACACCAACTAATGATGAATATAAAGCACCTGTTATCAACCCATTTTTGGTGGAGCTCGAGAAAGAATTCAAGGATGAGCTGATGGACACGACCATGATTGAAGAGGATGATTTCAATCCTATGAAGGATATAGAGGAACCCGAACTTTTACTCGCCAAAGACCCTTTCTCATCTTTTATGGAAGTCAAGGGACGCCTTACTACCAATAGAACAAACGAAGAAGAAGGGAGATTCATTGATCCTCAACATACTACTCTCTCACATGTAATGTTCATGTCATCCAATTTAACAACCAAACCGGGTAAGGCAATGAACAAAGTACACATATTGCCAAGGTATTATCTTTACATATTCTATCCATCTCTAGTAGCAAATTTACACCGTTATGGTGCTTATTGCTACTATCACCCACACTTGACCGCAAGTGGGGGGAAAAACACCCTATTGCCTAGTAAATAAGGGTGGAGTCAGGCTCGTGACTCTAACAAAAACAAGCGCTTTATGGGAGGCAACCCATGCTTGTCTTTTATTTTGTTTTTAGTTTATTTTTATTTTCGTATTTCTGTCAGTTGGTCAATACGGCGCATGCACTTTTAGTGGATGCGGCGTATTAGTTACAGGAAGTTGATGCGGCGTATCCAATATTCCATGGATACGGTGCATCGACACTCAGACCTGTAATTTCCCGTAGTTTTATTTTCCTAACCAATGATTAACGAGATGTTCTCGAGTCTATTTTTTCTGTGGTCTCTATATATTTACAGGTCTGGACGAATGAAGATGTTGATGAACTCCCACATTTTATATGCTCGCATTCTTACATGGTGGATCATACCGAGCAAATCTCAGGGGAGTTCTCCGTTCTAATTCTTTCTATCTCTTGTTTTTAATTTCAAATACAAACAACGAGGACGTTGTTTAACTTAAGTGGGGGGATGGAGAATTAGAACGTTACTTGTCATAAATTTTCAAAAATATGCTTTAACGTTACTTGTCCTAAATTTTCAAAAATATGCTTTAAACTATGCTTAATTATAAAAATTTAAAATTTTTTTAGCATGTTTTTGTTTAATCTAAGTTGCATAGCTGCACACATAATTTTATTTTCAAAATTTGTGAACTTATCAAAATTCACAAATCTATGAGTGTGCCGGTGACTTGTAAACTTTAGAACTTGACTTGTATACTATTCGAGACCACCATAATGAGTATTATTGATATAATTGGAGTGACTTGTCTAACAAGGTAAATTTCTAGGATTACACCCAAAAAGCCTATTATATGTTTTGTGTTATTAACTAACTACACTGGTTAGTTAACCCCCGTATAAACCCTTTGTTTACTCTCATTTTTAGAGTAAGATGCCCCTAGAAAAACCCTCAGAGCCATTCCTTTCGTTTCTTACACCAATGTTTAAAATGTTTCGTTACACCCTTACACCTTAGCCTACCCTGTAGATTAAAGTCCGTGGTTAGTTACTTTAGGCAAAGTGTGTTTCCTTACAATTACCTGTGTTCGCGTGCGTAATTCATTATCTATGGTTAGGTCGGGAAATTGCACAATGCAATTGGAGTGAAAGTAGATATTGTATATTTTGAGTCTTGTTATTTTTCGTGTGTTTACTACTTTCACTATTACTGTTATTTCTGAAGTCATGAAAAGTATGGAAAAATTATCCAGAGTTATCGTTATAGTGATGTGGTGAAATTTTACACATCTATGTTTATGTTAGTAGTTTGAAGAAAAAAAAAATCGAAAAAATGAGAAAAGAAAAAGAAAGAAGAAGTTGGAAGTTTGTTTTTACCAACATTGTAAAGTTATGTAAAGTTATCATTATTGTTGTTGTATTATATTTATGGATTGAATGGGAGTTGAACGTTATGGGAACGCCAACTAAAGGATATTATTTGATTAAGATCTTGTTGAGTATAATTCGTGTCTACCTAAAGCGTGTGTTTCAAGTGTTAAAGCGTGAGTTATTCAATGATATGAGTCTTATTCATGGGATGGTTGGGGAAGTAATTTACCACACTTAGGATTTTAATTTATCTGTTTTGTTTATTTTTCATTTTACACCAATTTGTATCCCAAATATTATCCATACCCTATATTATTCTTTATCCAAACCTTTGATTTATTGAGATTAGGGATTTGAGCAATCTTAAGTATCGTAGTCGTGGATTCGGCTATGTATTTATGATTTTGTCGCCCTTTTTGATATAATATTATTGGTGAAGATTACTTGGTCCTATCTTTAGCCCATTCGAGTTAAGGATTTGAGCAATTGCAAGTATCGTGTTCGTGGATTCGATCATGTATTTGTGATTTTGTCGCCTTTTCTGGAATGTGAGATCGATAGAGATTAAGAAGAATGATTAACCCTTAACCAACAAACCCTTTTTACCGCTTTAGACTTGTTATTCCTTGGCTTTAGTGGGGGAGATGCGTATACTGGCCAAGCTTATGACAGAATACTCGTCACGACCGAGCAATTGAGCGAATTACTAAAATGTTACCACATAGATTAGTTGAGTGATTTCAGTGATTTCATTTTCCTATTTCGTGAGGTGTTTGGTTGTGCAATTATGATAAAACGAATAAATGCTTAATTGTAAAAATACATCCTATTCAGGATACATTTTCATAAGTTTTAATCTAAGGTTTACTTGAGGACAAGTAAAGTTCAAGTGGGGGGATATTTGATGAAATCAAATAACGACATATTATTAGCATCATTTATCCTATGTTATTGACTTGTTTTATATCACTTTGTATGAGAATTGATACTTAATCGTTTACTTTTGTAATTCTCAGTTATAAACAAGCATTAGGTGAAGGTTAATGATTTCGGACGGAAATTGGAGCAAAATGAATCAAGTTGGAAAAGTCTACTGAATTGAAGAGATTAAAGACCATTGCCTGACTTTGAAGCATGCGCCGTATCTGATTTTATCATGCGTCGCATATGAAACTTTGGTCAACGAAGAAGAACCAACTTGTTCTATTCCAGATACGCCGCATCGGACCAATCCGATGCGCCGTATCGGCCATACACAATCCTTACCAAGAAATCAAGTGGAGATTAGAAGCTTAATGAAGAAGTCAAGATTACAAGTCGACACTTGAAGATGCTTTCGTATTTTGGCCATAAAATCTTCATCCGGACTCCGTTTTAGTTGATTCAAGCGGCCACGGAAAGAGAAAAAGGAGATCTACCTGTATCTGAAGGAGATGCGGCGCATCTGGTCTTTAGATGCGCCGTATTGGGAGATGCTCCATATCAGATTTATATATGCGCCATATCGGGTCAGTTTCAGACTTGGAGGCTACGTTTACTTATAGATGTGGCGCATCTAACTCTCTAGATGCGCCGTATCGACCCAGATTTCAGAATCTATAAATACCGAACTCATTAACGAATTAGGTGATCATTGGGGACCCTCGGGATCATTCCCAGGCGTCTGTAAACGTCCCAAAACAGCAGAAGACTATATTGAAGATCCATTCCATCCACGAAGAACATCTCAAGCCAATTTACTTTGTTTAATCATTCGGTTAGCGTGTAGTTTTCATTATGATTTCTATCTTTTATGCTATGATTCAAACATTGTGTATTGTTACTGAGATTATGGGCTAACACCCTTAGGTGTTAGCCATGTTTATGAAGTTTTATTAGTTTTTATGATTTTGTCGATGTGTTTGCTTTGTTATTGGATTGGGTGCTTGTCGATAAAAACTCGTTTATTGCTTATAACTAGTAGAAGTCTATATAACTAGGTTATGATCCTTATAACTTTAATTGATGTGACTTAACTACCTGTAATTGTGGTTGCTTAGGTTGAGTTATATGCGTGTTAACCCGAATCTCTATTAGGAATCATTGTTTGGCATAAACGGAACGTGTCTACAACCTAATAGGACTAGTAGCGTGTAATACCGAACTAGGTTAGATGGTTTAAAGCAATAAGTTAGTATTGATGCTAGACGAGTCACTATGATCATGTCCTCTTTCCCACCACGATGGTAGGTTATTTAATCGTGACAGGATTAATAATCGGATTGGCGACAAAACAATTGAATGAATTAAAACAAGTAGACATAAGCATGTATAACTATAAAATGGATTAGACGTGGCTAACCCGTTCTTCCTATCTATCTTCATCTATCTTTAATTTGCTTTTAATTAGTTTAATATTTATTTTCTCGTATTTAGTTTAATTAAACACACAAAATCGTGATAGCCTCTCAGGCTAAAACCCCAAAAATATTTACTTGCTTTCTAGGTTAGTTAGTTTAGTAATTAGAATACCTTTAGATCACTTTAGCTTCGCTCCTAGTGAACGACCCTTGCTTACCTAAAAACTATCTACATTGATCGGGTACACTGCTCGTTAGTGTTTTAGTCTATAGGTTAGTTCGGCAATAAATAAATTTAAAACTTGGTAGTTTATTATAGACCTAAAAAAAACACATCAGGGTAGGCTTCAGGGGGAAGGTACACTCGGACGACATGAGGGTAGTATTATACAGACTGTTAACAGGAAAATTGAAAAAGAATGTTATGTATTTTTAGTACTTTTTTGTAGGCCAGGGGTACCAATAATGGTACATTTTCTTTTTATATATTGCCAACGGCACAGTTTGTATATAAACAAAATATTATCGAAAAAGCCCCTTATACTATATACTAGCCTATAAACCCGTGATAAATCACGGGTGGCTTATAAAAATGTACAAAATAAAGCTTTAACTTGTGATCGAAATATGAACATGCAAAAAAAAAATTATATTTTTAGTGCTTAATTCAAAAGTTTATGACGTAGCAACAACACATGAATAGGAAAAATAATTAACAAAATCTAAAAACTCAATCCATTCATAGATAACTGAACAGCATAGACACAAAATGTAGTAGTAGTACATCATTGGCAACCCTTTTTATTCAAGACAAATAAATACGTAGCATTACAACATTACACCATGTAATCTACAAATGACTTTTTGCTCAATAGTTACATTTGATCAACTATTATGATGATTGATGAGCATGTATATGGTTGTTGCTAATTTTTCCAAACCTCGCAAATCATCCTACTAAATCTCTTTGTTTTAATCTTCGGTTAAAATTTGATGAGCACAGAAAGAGAAGGTGCTAACGTACCATGCCTTTTGAAAGTTAGGGAGATGTGGTATAATTGCGTGACTTGTATATATAATTTAAACTTAATATACCAATATAGACTCATGTATTCATACACAATTTTCTTATATGAGCCGAGCTGAGAAGATGACGAGGTTCACGAGTCCATCAAATCTGACCACTTTCCTCCCCTTATAAGCCCTATGAATAACAATAGGCATGAAAGACAGCAAAATAAATAATAAATAAACATCAAAAGTACAAAATAGTGAGATAGAAAGTTTTCAAATATAAAAGAAAATTAGGCATGATTAAGATTCACCTGACTTTAAACTTGATATTTGAAAGCATTTATTTTTTTCAGCCAATAAGTACATTTTAGAAGATGGTTGTGGGAATTCCACCACATAAGATTACTAAGTTCTCGAATCGACCCGTTCGAAAGAGTTTGTCAAAAAGTATAAAGCTCTTAGACAACCGGTTTACCCATCTCCAACCTTAGCAAGTTTGAGTCCCAATAGTGGCTTCATGCAAACATCAAAACACCCAAAAAGGAATAAATCCGTACAAAAGCTTTTACACAATCACTTTCCATGTAATTTTCTTTATATACATTAAGATAACATTGAGGATTAATATATTCACGTAGACGTTCAAAATCTACATTACTAAGACCATATTACACACAAATATTGATAAAAAATAAAATAAAATAAAAAAGTGTTGAAACTATAAGCTAAGAGCCATAAAGGCCTACGTGTTCTAACACCAACGTAATTTGAAGAATATATCAAGAACTTGGAAACATATACCTGCAAAGGCACCAAAATGCAATACCAATGCAATACCAAAATGGATATCTCATGGTCCTGTTCAGCATATCTTCAAAATCCTACAATACAAATCAAAGTGAATCTCCCATTGATGCCCACAAAAGCCTATTCAAATGTGAATTGAACTTTGCTATTCAAGTTACAGATGGAATGGAAAAAATTTTGCACGATAAATATATTAATCTAAAGAAATAGTAGCATACTCGGGGAGGACGTATTTCGCAAAGATATGAAAAAGAAAATAAATATAGTACCATGTTTGCAACAAATCTCCAATGCGTTTATCAAAGAGCCCTGAACTAAACACAACACGTCACCGTTCAATCGATGACTACCATTGATAATATATTATTTATCAACCTCATCATTTACATCCAAATAAACTCAAATCGAGATCATAGAAGTATATATATATTTTTATTTCTATTAGCTTTTGTACAAGTCAATTCATTGAACACTTACCGAACATGTTAATAATGCTTCATCAAACACATGATAACTAAAACTAAACATCAACTAACTGGATTAATCAAACCATATTACTAAAAAATAACCTTCTGTTTGAAACTTAGGCACCCTTAATCCAAACTTCGAATCCCAGAAAACCATAATAATGTTGAATTAGTTTAAAATTAGTTATAATTAATCCATTAAACATAATCCATTTTGTATAGAAAGATTTGACAGCGAGAATTAATCATTCTGAGACAACTGTTAATAATCTTTGACATGAAAAGTCAGCCATTCATCCCATATGGCCAAAATTAAAAAACCCTAAATGTTAATAAGCTTTAAAATTAGAAATAGAAATTACCAATCGTGTTCTTGTGGAATTCGGTATTAAGAACGGTAAAATTGGATTTTGAAAATTAAACTGTATAGTATATCTTCGATTGAAAGGTAGAGTTGTTGAAGAATTAATTCCATATATTTGATTGAGAGAAAATGAGATGAGATTGAAATTAAATAATCAATTTGGTTATAATTGGGAAAGTTGATTGGGATACTAAATAAGAAAGTGAATAACGATTTCAATGTTAATCTTGTAATGGAGAAAAAATTATGGCAGCTTTCCTTGCATAATTGTCGCTTCATATTGATTCACGGTCAAAAGTCAAACAAACTCATTAAATAGCTGTAGAAATCAAGCTCTTATAGATTACGTGGCATTTGTGAGGTGGCATTAGTGAGGTGACTTTTAGTGCCAGCATGACTTTAATGAGGTGGCAGAATTTTCAAAAAAACATTCTTTTATTATATATATAGATTTCTCTACAAAATGCATTGCAACTGTCATTCTTAACATTTTCAATTTTGTATACTTTTTTTTTTCTTTTTTTTTTAATTCTTATAAATATAATATCTAAGCAACTCTCTTATAAAAAAAATCAATGAAAATGTCTCGAAATACGATTAATATAAGACTAATATTGCAATATTTTTAATGCTCGACGATTTTATAGAATTAGTTGAATCAAAGGAGCATAATATTACAAAATGACGCTCAACTACAAGAATTTCAAATTTTACAAATTTGGTTTCACACAAAACTTAGAGCGGAAGTTTAAGATTGTGTAAGAACATGTCGTGTTTATGTGTGATAAAGATTTGCATTTTTAGTAAGTTTGGCTTCTGATATTACATTGTTATTAAATATAATTTTCATAAAAAAAACCTTTGTTAATGTGATAAACATAGTAATATGTCAAGCTAACATGTCTAAGTGTTCAACATGATTACATTTATTTTTTTATATCAGAAAAATGAGTAGTGTAGCATATTGGTTAATGTTGCAACTACATACAACTACAAATCTACAATAACTATTCCATTCATGTTATTTACATAAAAATATTCAGAAAAACATCTAAGTTGTAGTTAAACATATTTGATGAAAACGAGAATGGCGCCGGCCGCCGCGTTGCGGACGGGCCTATTTTTTTCCCGTTGTTTTTTTTTTTATTTTTTTGGGCGGGCCGATTCTGGAAGTTCTATCTAAATGCAAAGATATAAGTTTGTTTTTCATTTATAAATCAAACGCTACATATCGATGGAGCTAGAGAAAATATTGATGCCAAAACTTAATTATTTACACACCATGGGTGGGTGTAAGTATCGATAACTAAATGTGTTAAAACTGAAACATGATGCAAATACCAGTAGGCCTGATTATCTGTGCCTTAAAAAACAAAGACTAACCTTGTAAGACAACATTTTTAGGTGCAGTCCTATCTGGTTCAAGCTCTAGCCTCGTGGCATCCACTGTCCATAAATTCCTTTGCTACATTCCTAACCGAGCCTCGCTTACTCTGCCTATGAAAGGCTCTGTAACGATGCCAATGCCACCTGTCAAAAAAATTACTTAGTACTCATATTCAATATAATGCTAGTTATAAGTATATCAAGCAAAATATGAAGACTTTTGAGTTATTGGCCTTTTGTGGAAAGGCATGATATCATGGCTTTTGTTAAGAATCGTTTATAGCTCAGATTTGTTAGATCTTTATCTAGGATAACAATAACAAAACAACAATATGCAGCGGAATAAACATGAACAATTGTTATTGTATAAAGGTTTTTCTCGTCATCATCTCTACCACTAACAATACAATCAGCCCCAATGCTATGTGATCAAGTATAGCACGGTTACACTCTAACAGGGATCTATGATCCTTGAGGCTTAACCAAACACGAACCCTAACCCTAGGCGTCTAAACATGAACCATACGCCTAGGTTTACACACACACCCCTTTAATGGAGTTACATCTCTAACTCCTGTACATTAAACAATAGACGCCCCATCTCTTTATAAACTAGAGATTAAGGTTACAAAGACTTTAGAATAATACATTTTAGGTCATTCATCTTTGTCTTCATAAGTCTCCTTTATCTTTCATCTTTTGTCAATATCAACTCAAATTATAATTTCCAACAATCTTCCCCTAGTTGATATGACAAAATCATGTATGAAAGATGTCGTCTTCCCCTTAATCCATGCATATCATCAAGGGTCTTCAAGATGCAATCTTCAATATCTTCTTCCCCTTTTTGTTATCATCAAATAGGGGACAAAGGTAAGCAACCTTAATCTTCACAACCACGAATCAATATTACACGTCCAATTCATCTTTCCAATGTCTCAAATTACCCACCATTAAGTTTTCCGCACTAAAAATGAACTTGAAACTGTAGAAATCAAAACCAACAGTAGTAATACCAATTAGCAGTAGTAAAAACCATCACCTCGATGTAGCATATAAATGGTTAAACATTTAAACATTAAGCTTCCCCTGAAACCCATATGTTAACCATTCCTTGAATCTTCAATTCTGTAGACTGTATGTATTGAAGAAGAAAACTAACCATTACTAACTTGATGCTGAAGTAGAATAACCCAAACTCATGTCTTAAATATAACTTCGAACGTATACCCAAACTGATGTATAAGGAGATCACAATCCCTTGACATTGAACACTGAGCACAATAACGTAACTCCTTCAAGTGTTCGTCAATTCGTAGATATAATAAGAACACAAACCCAAGTAATTCCACTTCATCATCAAATAAGTAACAAATAACCTTCATCACCAAGAACTAAGAGCCATAAAACTTTAAAGAACATAAACCAAAAATCCAAAAATCAGCCGTGTGTGTGTCTTCCCCGTGTGTATGTTGGAACCAACATGTTCCAAATAAATAACCAATGCTTCCCCTCACTGGGATAACTTCATGCTATCACCTACTGGACGAAAACCTACTTCCTTGTCGACTCCATGATCAATAAGTATATAAAATTTATCAATAAGATGCACCATCCCATGATCTAATATTTAATTAGATCAAAGCTACAAATAACAATTCAAATCAGTATAGCGCCCTATATAGAATACTGTCCCATGATTGAGAAAAAATACAAAGCACCGTCCAATGTCCACCGACCCATGTTATGTCTTACTCCATAATGCAAATGTAATTCAGTGTGCATGCATGTTCATCGAGCAGAATAAAGTAACCAATACCTTTTCCATATGTCGAACAATGAAATAGCAACAACTTCAATGAGAACACATCGATCATAACCAGGATAAAATACGAGCAGTACAAACAAGTGAGTAGCAGTACTAACTCACAATATGAACGAGCAGTACTAAAATCGTGACAATCCACCAGCAGTACAAACCAAACAACCAGCAGTACAAACTAAAAATCTCAGCAGTGCTAACGTTCATAAGTAGCAGTACCATGTGAACAGCATCGAGCAGTACCAATAGCAAACGCAGCAGTACAAACTCATTAAGCTAGCAGTATAAACCATGTATCTCAGCAGTACGAATTGATCTTCGAATAGGCAGCAATACTAAAAAGAAAAACCTTGTATAAACCCTAACATCCAATAAGTCAGAAACGAGCAAAATGAACATCCATGCTTTACCATTCCACTTTCTCATAACCCTAACTGGAATAAAACTTAATCAACGAAAACCATAACATATCCAGTTACCTCAGTCACCAGGTTGTGAGATTGTTGAAAGGGCTTTTAGTTAGGGTCTTATTATGCATATAGCAGTAGCAAATCAGAGAATCGAACCAACCAAGAATAAACCCTAAAAACGATTTGTATCTTCATCAATCTGCTTTCTTCCATGAATTATAGACATCATACAACATGTAACCAACTTCCATAATGAATTTAATTCAAGTAAGCACGAATTCATGAAGTTGAAAATCACAAAAACCCTAAAAATCGATATATGAAAAACCTGTCTGCAGCAGATTTCGACAAGCCATAACTTCCAGAAGAACACTCGGATCGAAGATCCCTTCGGTGAAAATCTTCCTTGATATGTAGAGAACCTCCGGTAAAAATTTCAGCACGATCCAACGGTTAATGAAAAAGTTATCGCCCCTTGAAAACTGACCTGCAGAAAGATACGAAATTTTTTCCAGATTCGAATTTATTCTTTTTCTTCAAGAAAACCTTGTAGATCCTAGATCACGAGCCCCTTGGCTCTGATACCACATGTTAAGATCATTTATAGCTCAGATTTGTTAGATCTTTATCTTGGATAACAATAACAAAACAATAATATGCAGCGGAATAAACATGAACAATTGTTATTGTATAAAGGTTTTTCTCGTCATCATCTCTACCACTAACAATACAATCAGCCCCAATGCTATGTGATCAAGTATAGCACGGTTACACTCTAACAGGGATCTATGATCCTTGAGGCTTAACCAAACACGAACCCTAACCCTAGGTGTCTAAACATGAACCATACGCCTAGGTTTACACACACACCCCTTTAATGGAGTTACATCTCTAACTCCTGTACATTAAACAATAGACGCCCCATCTCTTTATAAACTAGAGATTATGGTTACAAAGACTTTAGAATAATAAAATTTAGGTCATTCATCTTTGTCTTCATAAGTCTCCTTTATCTTTCATCTTTTGTCAATATCAACTCAAATTATAATTCCCAACAGCTTTCCACAAAAGTCTTCATATGAAAGCTAAGAATATGAAGACGCGTTGTCTTCATATTTTTTGTGTGCGTGTTTTATGATATCAGAGGACCAAATTTACCATTAGAAAACAATGATAAGAATAAATGAAAGCTAAGAATATGAAGACGCGTTGTCACATGAATGCGTATAGCAATTGCTAAAATCATTGAACAAAACAAGAAATGATAGCTGCCATAATGTTTGGACACAGGTAATTCTGGATTACCATTAACTAAAAAAAATATAAAAATCCAAGGGTGATATAAACTACAGGATATCCAATCAAATCAGTGGTAACCTTGTAAAGTGCTTAACATACTGTAATCGCTGACTCTTGCTACACTCCAGGATATCTAATCAAATCAAAAGTGATATTTTAACATACACCTACTCACTCCAAGATATGTCAAAAAAGTTCATTCACATTGTGGATAGGAGTGAAAAATTACAGCACTGCTTTGTTGATTTTGATGATCCTTAACAGAAACAGTTTCCATACTTTTTTAAGTGTCTCCTAAAAACAGGGCTACACAAACATTTCTTTAATAAACGTAAACAATATACTTCACCTTGTCCTGTACAACACCATTGTTCAACGTTCAGGCGGGAAGTGGCGCCACTACTGGGTCGCCTCTGATCATTATCTACAATAACTGTCACACCCCGTCAATGGCATAAACACGAGATGTAACGAAGAAGACACATTGCATAACATTATAGTTCACACCATACATTAACTTCAGTAGTAGTTTACATCATTACAAAACATTCTTGTATAACTCTTGATAGTGAAAGTGTCTCTTTTTGAAATCTTATTGTCTTGAAAACATAGTTGCTGAATGACAAATAGTCTGACTCCAATAAACGTGCCTTCAAATACCTTAACAATGATCCACCTGCAAATGGTACTAGAAAACGTCAACATAATGTTGGTGAGCTCGTAGGTTTGAAAGTTAAACCACGAAGCTGTGAATAATGAAGTGTAGGACAACAGTATACAAATGTGAGCATATAGTAAAGATCGCAAACTATCTCAGACTGCAAACACGCGTAATTGATCCACACATAGATTGGGTGCCATTTCCCAAAATGATATACTGGGTGCCACTTCCCAAAAATATATATTGGGTGCTACTTCCCAAAAATATATACTGGGTGCCACTTCCCAAAACTATACTAACAATGCATCACTAAATAGTTGCGAACGTTCAAGCCAAGTCACACAATTTGAATCCACGCAGTAAGGCACATATTGCAATCAAAACACACATATTGTCCAAAATCATGAAAACAGTGGGTCACAGCATGAAAACATTCAAAAGCATTGAATACCATTTCCACCCCAAGGTAAAACACGTTAAAAAGTGGGGCTACGAGAACTCACCTCAAAAGCAAAGCACAATACAGCACAAACACGAGTAGTACGGCACAACAGCAACTAGTATCACAATGAGACGGACTCGGCACAACCTATTAATAATAAACTTATCTTAACGTATATCCAAAAGTATAACAGTTTCCAAAAGTTAACTATTCCCAAGTATATTCCACTTTCAATTCCAAAATATTTTCGTTCAATCCATTTACTAGTGTTTGGTATCATCGTGGATGTAGTGGTGACATAATCTTGACTCAAGTGTACACACGCCAAATAAATGACCAAAACGAAAATGACTCGCAAAACAACTCTCCAATAACAGCTAGGCCATGTGGTTGCAATATCCCAATCGAACTCTATTGCTAAAGTCGTAACAATAAAACAAAACCAAGTGATAAGAGGTAAGTCATAAGGATAAGTTTCTCACTAATACGTCCTTCGGCACACTTGTCGGGCTCTTATTGGGCTCGTCAGTCCAATAAGTCCGATAACCGTGTCGGTCGGTTATATTAATGTTAAACCGATCCGTAACTTCAAATATAATCCAAACAATGTTCAAAATTCCAATATTAGTATACCAAGGTAATGTGCCTCGATACGTTCTCATAGTCTCGCGTTTTTTCCGTTATCTCATAAATTACATTTCCAAAAAGATATATATATCGTTTATTATTATTTATTAACTATTATAACTTTATTTATTAGTCGTTTGAAGTTCCTTTTCGTTTCCGTTTCACAATATGTCACGAGACTAGACAACGTATCAATATACATTCCATAATCCTTACGACCATATGTCGGGTCAAATAGTCAACCGTAATAGTCACAAGTTCAATTAGAGTCTAATATCCATTTTCAGCTTGTCGAGGCCACGCCGAGACTACAAAGTCTCGGTGGCACTCGACTTGGCTCAAAACATCACAAGTATAAGTTTCCAAGTCCAACAATCTCAACAATAAACCTCGGCCAACACTAATCCTACGGCTCGAGTCCCTTAAACCACTTTCAATATTAATATCAAGCACAATATATATCAAGTCCATGTTATACTTATTTTGTCGAGACCAAGTCTCGACTATCAACACAAATGGCCACAACAACAATCGAACATAGCCACGAGTATTCGGCCGAGACCACAAGGGTACGGCTTGAGTTTCTATATCACAGCAACAATCAAAACAACCTCAAACAATTTTGGCCGAGACCACAAGGGTCACGGCTAACCACGTCGCGAGTTCAAATGACCAAAAACCACAACGAGGGTTTACCAAGCCCTCGTTAACCGTTATACGGACAAACCAAAAAGATAAAATGACCACAAGCTAAGAAAAACCAATAAACCACAAGCTCGACATAAGCTCTTGCGAGCTTATCTCGGCGCGTAACCCAATGCACGACCCACGGACCTAACCAAACTCGACACAGACACAACCACGATACCAAACACCTCTTATTACAAGTTTTTAATCATTAAAATTCGTTAACCCACGTGTTTATACCCGGATCTAAACAAAATAAATAAAAACGACTCGTTGAGTCACGAGTTGACCCACACCGAGTCACACACGCGTGTGATACGGTGTGTCTCACCTCTAAAAATCTCGATCTACACGGTTGTACAAGTGTTAGGTGGCGGTGGTGGCGCGTGAGTGATGGGGTGATGATTGGTGGCGCGTGTGGTAGCTAGACGTGACAAGGGAGTCACAAGGGGTGTTTATGTGGTGGCGGTGTGGTGTGGTGAGTGGCGGTGGTGGTGGTTTGTGAAGTGGCTGGCGGCGGCTATCAATGGAGAGGAGGGAGTATATATTTTGTTAGGGTTTTGATAAATGAAGAGAGAGAGAGAGTGGGTGAGGGTTTTTATTACAAAAGGAGGGCCAGTTTGTCATTTCTCACAAGTCAAGGGGGCGGCCGGCTATTAATCACAAGGACCATAGACGAAATTTTGTTAAACTTTCAATAAAAACGTTCTTGGGCTCGTTTAGTGTACCAAAAATGCTCGTATGACTCTCTAAGTTGCGTCAATATTTTTAAAATTGTTTTTCCGTTAAAACTGACTATAAATACGTCTAGGTTCGTGTTATCTAGTAAAAATCAATTGTTTCACGTGTTATTAGGTTTAGACTCGTGCCGACTCGCGTTGTGCTCTACTTTCACGTTTCACAAGAAAATCTCTCATTTTCAGTTCAAATGATGTCCAAAAAGCTCGAAAATATATAATAGGTAATAATAAATGAAATTTATTATTAAAATAAGTTTGGAAAAATCATCGTCTGCCGCAACTGGTTTCGAGTTTTATAAATAAGTATTGCCCTAAAATGCCGGTTGCTACAATAACAGCAGTTAAGTAAAAATTAGTACACGCTAAAGTATTAAGTATATTGTTACCCAAATATGAAATAACGCAAAGGGTCACAGACACACTAATCTCGTGCACCCGAATAACTATTGCTGTCATCGGTTTACCGTGGAATAAGAACGTTTCCTGAGTTTGCAGCAGTACCTACACCGACAACCACAATGCAAAAAATGGATAAAACATGATACACACGGAAGCACTTACTTTCAAAGTAAACACTACCCTGAACCGACGTAGCGTCCCTTGCAATACTTGAACCAACAGCCACACCGCTGGCATCTTCACAACCATCAGTTGCATTTACAACACGATTTGCTTATGGCTATAGTGCGCTTACTTTATGCCTGTTGCACACATTGCTGGTGTTATCAGCGCTTATGGAAAATCAGAAATTGACAAACAAAAAATCAATAAATGACGTTCAACTATGATTTGATCGTATAATTTGGCGGTCAAAAAATCATAACAAACACATTGAAGCTAAAAGGAAGATTTAACAAATATACCAAAGAGGAAATAAGATATGCAATATGGTTTACCTCTGTTAAGTTGCTCATAAATCATAACCATGACCATCATCCAAATTTAGCATACTGCATGTACTCGTTGACCTGCGAAAACATAGAACCACGTCATTAGAATAACATTTTAGTTGCTTCGTACCCTTTCTGTTAGAATAAATTTGAACGACACAGATAAGTATCCGCAAGTATGCCTTTGTAGAGACGATGCTTCTGTAACGATGGAATTTGAACTCATAACTATACTTGTTAAATTTGTAATGTAAATTGTAAAGATCTTACCTGAGATTTATAGGTATTTCGGACAGGCTTGACCCTCCTGTTACTTGTGACAGCAAGTGCATAGCTTGGACCAGCAGCAATCTGTAAATTTTCATTTAGGCAAAAAAAAATTCAGTTAACCATTTCATTGAACAATTGGTGTTCATCAAGAAAAGATATATTTAAAGAGAGTTACTTCATGCTTTATACAAAAAAATAAATAAATAAATAATAATAATAATAATAATAATAATAATAATAATAATAATAATAATAATAATAATAATAATAATAATAATAATAATAATAATAATAATAATAATAATAATAATAATAATAATAATAATTACCAAAACCAAACCAATGCTAAATTCCCTCACCTAAAACCAGACCAAAATCTGAACAAAAATTGACACCCCAAAATTACTTTTTCCACAAATAGTTTTGTCGCCTATAGCCAAAAAACATAAGCCTAAGACCAAATAGGTTGAGCACAAAGGCCAAATAATAAACAAACTAACTATAATTCATGCTAATAATGAAACACTAGCCTCGTCTTCATCTGTTGCGCATCTCGGCTATGATGGACAATAAAGTTGTGTTTGAACCTAACCTCATCAAACATTAATGATCCCTCTTTGATTTCATCAGTCAAAGCTGACCTACTTGTTCTACCTATAAACTCATATGCTAAAATCAAAATACGAAAAATCAATCGAAAAATAATAACCTTATGAAAAAAACCCACAAAAATGCATCAGTAACTTAACTATAATGAAAACGACGGTGCAAGCTTCACTAGAAAACGTGGGTTCATTTGTTGTGTTACTTCCATCCTTCAATCATCATCATCTTCCTATCATCCTGGTTTTCCTTCCACATCGTTCGATCATCATCATCAGCAGCAGAGATGTGTGGAATGTTCTAGGTTTGTCCGGATTTTCGATTTATGTTAATAAAGTAATAACATTTTAGATGATAAGGGCTAGCCACAAAAGATTGCATTGGATTACCAGACCCAAGGAAAAAGGCTAAGGACATGGGCCACAGATTTGGCGGGAAAAAGGACGAAAAAAAGGATGCAAATACGGCGTCCTTTTGCTTGCTAATTATATAAATAGATAATTAATCCAATGTTCAAGTGGTGTATTAAAATTGTTATATGTGACAGAGTAATTTGTTAATCTAAATTCCTTTGACTGCAAAAGCGCAACCATACATAAATTTAACGATTAACATATTTTTTAGATTCATCCTGGGTGTAGCCCGAACATATAAAACTCGTTATACAATAACTAACATAATTTGTAAGCTAATATTTATTACTCCTTGTTAGAGTTTATGGATAATTATTAATATTCGTATGTCCAGTTTCGAACACGAGACTTCGGGATTGCACACATTACGTATGAGTCTCAATGTATTAATAATTAATATAATGATTTATGATTAATTATTAAATCACAAATATTTATATGGTCGAACAAGGAAAGAGGAGGGGGTTGAGTGTAGATTTTTAGAACTTGAGGAGGTGTTGAACTCAAACTTGGAGAGCAAGTTTGGAGTGTATATAAACCCCTCTATCTTCATATAATCGGATGACAAGAAAAAATCCCTAACCGATTGACTTTACAATCGATTCTATATTCCTACCCACTGACATACAATCACAACACAGTAACAAGAATAATGAGATATACTATGCATGCATGTGCATGTATTATTTGATACGTGTATGCATATGTATATGCTTGGAAATAAGATTACTTCTTTATATTCTTGTTTAAACGAACAGTGATGTGTCCGATTCGATCATGTATTATAACATCAAACCCTAGGTGTTGTGATGTTTTATTTGTGATACATGAACCTAGCTTTTCACATTGAAACGCTACTAATACGTGTGTACAAGAACGGAGATCAAGCTTACTTTAGCTTGAGTTATTTTTCCCAATTCGATTTGTAGGTGGTCGATTTTATAAACCCTAAGTTAGGGTTTTACCGAATCTTGGACACCCGGTTTCTTGTTCTTGCTAGATACCAAACAAGGTACGCATCACTTTTATTTTAGTTAATTAATTACATGTTTTGTAGATCTTGTTTTTCCGCTGCGTATGCTTTGATGTTATGTTGTTAAATGTTTATGTGTTTATAGTTTTATGATTCACATATTCCAACAGTGGCATCAAGAGCCTCGTTTAAACATTGTAATTAATTACTAAACGCATAAAATTGAACCTATGTGAATAGATACATGCAATTGTGATCTAGGGTTTTAGATTTTCTGTAAACCCTAATTTATGGGTCAACACCCATTTTTAATATTTAGGGTTCTATGGTTTTGGTAAAATCTTGTAGAAACCCTAGGATTGCATGCAATTTTATGTGAAAATTAATGAGTACATTAGAGATGTCATTAATTTTAGTATGCGTACAAATTATATTGGCTTGATAATATGTGATTACATGATTATAAGTGCAATATGGATCCATGACAAAATCTTGCATGTTTTTGTCATGGAATGTTTTGTGTTAATAATTGCTACATGTTTTTAAGATAAATCTAAAATTAAGGAAGACCCTAATTAAATATATTAATTAATTGGTTATGTGCAATGTGGTATCTAATTAATTAAAACTTACGTGGCCAAGTTATTTGGCGTCTGTGGTCCATTGGGCACAATGAGCTCGAAAACCAATGGGAGTTTTATTAATTACATACATTATAAATTCACATAGAAAATTAATAGGATTTATCAAAAGGTTTGCATGTGGCTATATGATATTGTTAATGATCATATATGTGTTATTTAGTGTTTGTTTATTTTTTTTTAATTACTTGATCTTTGTGTTTAATTATGATGGATTGTAACATTAAAGAGGGTAATTTTTTGAATAAAATAAATAAATAAATGAACCTAATAACTATGAAACCTTTGTAGTAAATTTATTTATTGCCAAGTCTTATGTGCCGATAGTGGTTCGCTTCGCACGGTAATTTGCTCCCAGGCGAGACTAGCAATTTAATAATTTACTACATAAATGTTTTAAGCTTTAAATCTTAAAGTTTTTAATTGATTGATGCGACTGTACAAAAGTGATCGAAGCGGCGGACCTATTATTGACAAACTATAAAGTGGGTATAAGGAGGCTTGACATTAAATTGTCATCCGAAAGGGGCGCGTTTTTAATTAGCTTCGGCGGACGTTTGCCCCTCCGCTCGCCTGTGCTTCAATAATAGACTTACCAAGTACACCATGAAAAAGTACGAAGCATCTTAAGGAAATGTTGTAAGTTTCTCAACGCCATCAATTAAAATTTTGTTGATTTTAAGCTGCGAATTGGTAAATGGTTTTTGTAGAAAACATATGATACAAAGATGAATGCATGACATCTTTGTACATATTTTGATTACACACATCAAAATTATACCCTTAAAATTTAAGTAATATGCCAACCAATTAATACGGAAACACCTAAGATGACATTCTATCGTTGCTAGCAGCCTCAGCTGAATGTAATGATTCAAAGAATGGGAATCAAAGGGTAAATTGAGCACTTTCATTGCTAGCAGCCTCAGCTGATGTGATGAAACGGCGTCAAGTTTACATGTTTCTAAATTGGTTAACTTAATTGAACACTTTCATTACTAGCAGCCTCAGCTGATGTGATGGAACGGCGTCAAGGCATAAAGATTTGGGGATGAAACATGCTTACATTTGCAACTGAGGTTGGCATAATATGTAAGTCCCATGATTCTAGGAATTGCAATTGGATATTGGCAATTGGGATTAACCCGTACCTTATTGAGTACTTTCATTGCTAGCAGCCTCAGCTGATGTAATGAAACGACGTCAATTTGGATCCTATTTTTCAATGAAAATTAAATGGTGAAATTTTATTTTTACCGTGGGTGTTTAATTTTCTTGAAAAGTTATTATCAAAAATACTAAAATTGAATTTTGAAAATTCTTTTAATGTATTTAATGCAACGTTAAAACCGTAAATATGGGACATTCTTTTAGTAGTAAATTGATCTACACCCGTAGGGGTTTTGGATAGAGTCAATTTTTACTGAAAAGAATGAACCGAGTCTACTTTTCGTGTAAAGAGTAAGACTTAATCCTATTCCTTTTCATGAATGAGAAAGGTATAATAGGAAAATTAGAATTGTCTAAATTCTAAGAAATAACTCATGGCAAATTTTGTAGAAATTGCACGTGTAGGAGTTATTAATTTAGAAGCTAGACTAATTACCGCATAATTGGTAAAAGGCAAACTAGAATGTTTGATCTAGTTGTTATGCTTTAACCATTTAAAGGTGCTACATTCCATGATGGGGATGGTAGACCTAATTCAGGAAGAAATTGCATACCCAATTCTTTCAAGTTAATTGCATTGATGGATATTCCATCATTCATCAAGTAGAATACATTCTTTGAAGTACCTTAGTAACGACACGTAAGGGATTCATCAAAGGTGTAGGAAAGTAAACAGCACGCTATTTGCTTTTACTGGTTATGCAACACTTAAAATGTTGTCAAACCCAGTGGGAGCATTGTGTTGTAATTACTGAATAATGAGTTCATGTAGTGATCTTAAATTTAGTGGGAGCTACAAGTCTTGGTAGTAACCCAGATTATCTCTAGAATCTCTTAAGATAAATACTTTCCAATTATAGACACTTGTGGTATTAAGGATAGTCGTGTACGTTTCCTTACTAGACAAGGTGATTCTATATCTACTTATATCTATGACACAAATCATATTGATCAAATAAGCAAACGAATGGCGTGTCGTTTATCTGATACATAATGTTGTTCCATGCACAAGTGGGAGAAATCTTATTGTGTGCAAGCAACAACATAAAAGAATATGATTTATAGGGTTCTCTTGACTGTGAGGTAAGAGATCAATGTTCTAATGTGTTTTATACACATTCTAATTTATAGAACACTTGGAGTTAATATCTACTTTCATTACTAGATATTAATGATAAGGTAAATTACATACTTTCATCATTGCAGCCTCAGCTGATGTGATGAAACTATGTTAATTTACAAGTTTCTATAATTAGATAATTATTAGAACAATTGTCGATATGATAATAAGATACTTCAAATGTAGATATTTATGTATTGTTGAAATGACATAAATAAATGAAGTAATCTCATACTACTTCATATTTAGATGTTTATGTATTCTTGGAATGACATAAATATATAAAGTAAATAAATTAACTTGAAATACTATTGAAACCAAGTTGTGGTGTTCATAATTACTTTAGTTATAGATGTTTATATTGAAGATATAAATATGAAGTCTTTTGTGGTAAGACTTATAACAAAGTAAGACGTTAACTTGTTATGAATTTTTAATTAAAGACATATGCAAGAAGTCATTGAGTTGATTAATGACTTATAACGTATACTGGGATTATAACAATTATGTCTTCTTGGTAAGACATAGAAATGAAGTGACTTGGGCAAAAAAGGCACTTATGTTATAAAGCATGCAATTGGCTTGAAAAATCTATTGTACCATTAAAGTGATTTAGTTGGTAAATAGGTAAGCCAAAAACGAAATATATGTCGGAATTTGAAAACCATGACACTCATATAAACTCCATGAACAAAGTACACAAGTATGCGGAAGCGTGTAAACAAGTATAACACATAATAATTAACTAAAACATAAATAGGAACGTACCTTTAGGTTCTAGCAAGAACAAGAACCAATCTTTAAATCTTCAATAAAGATGAACCCTAATTAGGGTTTATGTGAATTAGGGATCTATTGATTAACCCCTTACCGTTTTGTTAATCGATCCAAGATACAATCAATAGTGTGATTGTACCACGTTCTTGTACACACGTACTGTTAACGAACTAAAGTTAATGCTAGTTAAATATACACAAAACAATATTTTGTTTTAAAAAACAAAACTAATGAACCGAATAAAACAAATCACCAAACAATTGTGATTTGTTGTTTGTTGTCGACCACTGAAGTCAAAGGGAAAAGAAAAACATTAATATCCCATGCACATGCATGATGACTCATGCATGTATATAAACCTTCATGTGATGTCGATAAGTCAAAAGAGCAAAAGAAGAGTTTTAGGATTTAACGTGTGTACCAGCATCCCAAAATAAAATCCTTGCCTTTGCTTTTATAGGATACAAAACTTAGGGAACAAGTTTAGGGTTCTCTATTTTTTATCCATGGTCCTTATTTTTGTATGTTAGTCAATTTTCGCCAATTACTAACATTCTTTATTTGTTTTGTGTAATTAATAATTAAATATAACTTTTTATATTAAATTATTAAACTTTAATTCTCATACGTAAAGTGTGCAATCCCTCGGTCTCGGGTTCGATACTAGACATATACTTATTAATATTTATCCACAAACTCCAACAGCTCCCACTTGGATATCTATTAATAGTATAATGACATTGGTTAGTGTCTAGCAACACGCCAATGCCCCTAGTTCAACTCGAGGGAGGTCTCCTGGAAAACCTTTAATGATTCATCATTATTATTATCCTTTTGTTACTAATACCACGTTAATAAAGATATGGATCTTAGTCATTCTTTAATTAACAATTCTGTTTCTCGTTGTTTATGATTGAGAAAGATTACCAAAACATCTGAACGTATTTCAGATAGACTTTGGGCGTGCGCACGCAAACATCTTGTCAATCCCACGAGGGGCCCAGCAGTATTAAACTTCAAAACAAATTTGAAGGAACAAATTCTCTCTTGACTACAAGAATAACCCATAGACTTTGCAACATTTCTGAAAACAATCCTTATAACTCCCAGTTACGGTAAGCGGTAGATTGCTTTACAAAAATGCACTACATCCATGACACTTATCTGGTATCTCAAGTCTGAGGATAACTAAATTCATGATTTACTTACTGACAAGATCCATAAAGTAAAATCATGTAGTTGGGATAAGTCCTATATTCAATTCATTGAATATCATGTGAAATTGGTATGTCAACGCATCAATATACTTTCAAGTATATTCTAACCAATACTCAGATTTGTCTTAGTTCAATGATATTCCCATATCATTAATTGACAACGGACATTTAGAATAACCTAAGTTATTCACGGATTTAAACATGCAAATATAGGACACAATTTATTATTAATGAAAACAAACGTACCTAGTACTTTAATTCATTATAAATAATAATTGCTTAATGTCCTTTATCCAAACACTAAATAGATCAATGCATGATATTACTTGTTAATGAATTATGCCTCAAGTCATGTCTATCATACTTGTTGACAAGGCATAAATCAACTAACTTTGATCTATAAAATTTTGAGAATACTTTATTCCAAGAATTCAATTATTTAAATTCTTGTATGTGTGCAATCAATTAACTTGATATTGCAACATAATACTTCATAAATAGTGTGTCATCCTCGATCAACAATTTATGTCAATTAAACTTTCAAACATTTTAAAGTTTAAAGTATTCTAACCTTTTAATGTATAATGCAACTATGCTTCTTAGTTAAGCATAACTAGTTTACATGGCCATTATTAAGGATAAAATCCTACCATGACTAGTATTGAGTGTCATCTCAATTAAACAAACACTATTGTATAAAACTACAATATGCCTTTTAACTATTCCGTAAACTTAATTGTGTAATTTGGATGCCATATAATCTTTCAAGATTTGTTGGCTATAACAATTATGCAACAACTTGCCATATTGTTTATACTTAGAATTTAGGAGCAATTCCAGGATGAGGATCATTATTCTAAGTCCAAACATATTCGATTAGAATATCCATTACACAATTTATCAAATATCTTTTATTAGATATCAAATGTTGTCAAATCATTTTTCATTCAAACATGATACAACAATGATATACATGAAAATCCTAGAATCAATTATAGATTTTATTCATGTTCTAACTTATCAAAAGATATATTTTCATTTAGACTTTCTAAATGATATGTTATGTTTTATTAGATTTAATTACCGCACATGTTTATAATAATAAACATATATCTCAAGGTTGTATGTTTTACTTCTTAAATTCTTCAAGTAAAGTTTCATTCCAAGTTAAGACTTAACATTTTAACTTACATGGAATGTTACTTCCCATATGTTATACAACATACATTATTTAAGAAATTAAACATAATACTCCCACTAGCTTTTAGGAATACTTAGAAATTGTCTTATTTCAATTATAAATCAAACAATGGATTTAATAATTAAACATAAGAATATTTCATAGATGCATGCATTAATCCATTCATGGATTATTACACTTTGTACACTTCCAAAATAATTATGAATTCAAAAATCCTTTCGATTACTTACCGTCCTCGCTCAAGTAATCACTCAAGAAAGAGTTTTGATATTCCATTGTCATCCTTCATATAAATGAAAATAGATATGACAATTATTATCTTTATATATTTAATGTGCTTATGAAAGAGTATTCAATCATAGTTAATTGCTTAAATATGATTAATAATCTTGTCACAAGACATACATTAAATATGTGTACAATATTGTCCATATGATTTCTACATAAAGATTTAAACCACTAGGGTTTTTTTATCTTTAATAGAAACTCATTTCATTATCTAGTCTTACTTTAGAATTCAAGGTAAACCAAATTTCCAATAAATTGATTATCTTGACGGACAACATCTTTAACATTCATAGCATGAGTAATTTTCCAAATTCAGTATTTGAAAATTCATCATAATGATTAACAGGTTTACCATAATCATGTAACTCATAATCCTCAGCATATTAATCAGATATCCAAGGTATCCTTGCGGATCTATGAATTAGAATTCCATCATCTTGAGATCTAACATTTACATGTCTAATCTCATCATGATATTTGCTAGTGTACATTAGAAGATTATGTATCTTGTAACTTTATCTCTACAAGATAAAACTCCCACATGCCTTTTGTAATTTATAGACTATCTATAAATGATTAGCAAGTTAAGCAACACCAATTTGTTCTTATTTGGGACATTACAAATACACTTTGATAGTTCCTGACATTCGTTTGTTAATATCTAGCTTCATCAAAAGTTTAACAAATTCAGAACTTCAATTTAAGACTTAATGTGATTCATCACATTCCATATAAATGGTGTCTTATAAATCTTCTAGGAGTCTAATTGAGTATATTCAATCCATACTCAATTTCCTAACCTTGATAACTTTTGGAAGAAATGAAGTTATAGTTATCTTTAATCAAACAATACAAATAACGTTTGATTTTCCTAACTGAACACACCACAAATTTGTGGTATTTCATTAGAACTCATATTGTGAGATAATCTAACAATATGAAAGATAACTTTGTATTCCTTTTGGCTTACCTATTTCCCAACTAAGTCATCTTAATGGTGAAATATAATTTCAAGCCTCTTGCATGCATTATAACTCAAGTACTTATTAAATAAGTTACTTCATGTTCATGTCTCAATCAAGAAGACATAAACCGTTATAATCTCACTACACGTTATAAATCATTGATCAACTCAATGACTTCTTGTATATGTCTTTAATAAAGAAGACATAACAAGTTAACGTCTTACTTTAGATTATACTAAGTCTTAAAAGACTTCATATTTATAACTTTACAATAAAGTATAATTATTTATAACTTAAGTAATCATGAACACCATCATTTGGTTTCAATAGTATTTTCAAGTTAAACTTATTACTTCATTTATTTATGTCATTCAAAGAATACATAATTATTGAAGTAGTATCATATTACTTCATGCATTTATGCCATTCCAATAATACATAAATATTAAAGTTGAAGTAATCTTGTTATCACATTGACACATGTTCTAATAAGTATCTAATTTAGAAACTGTAAATTCACATAATTTTATTACACTCAGTTGATCTGCTGGCAATAAATGCATGTAATTTACCTTGTCATTAATTTTGGTCCAGGTCTCACGCATACCCAAAATTAACTCCAAGTGTTTTTAAGAATAGATATGTATAATCATATTAGGACAAGAATCTCTTACCTTGCGGTTAAGAGAATCTACAAAATCATATTCTTTATATGTTGTACCTTGCACACAATAAAGATTTCTCCCACTTGTGCATGGAACAACATCATGTACCACATAGACAACACTACACGCGTTTGTTTAATGTGATCAATATGATTTGCGTCATTAGCATAACTAGTAGATATAGAGTTACTCAATCAATCAAGGAAACGCACATGACTATCCTTGAAAATATTAGTATCTATATTTGGAAAGTAATTATCTTGAGGTATTCAAAAGATAATCTGAGTTACAATCAAGACAATAAATCTTGTAACTCCCACTGAATTAGAGAACTTACAATAACCCCTTATTCAGTACTAAGAACACAAAACTCCCACTGACTTCGACACCAAAAGGTGTCTCATAAACCAGTGAAAGGAAAGAGTGTCCTTGTTACTTTCCTACATCTTTGACAAAACCTATTCATAACAATTTACTTAGGTTCTAAAAAGATTGTATTCTACTACGTAACTGATGGACTATCCACACTTACACCAAATGTGATTCATCACATTGCTTACTGTTAACTTGAAAATTTGACATGCAATTTCTTCCTTAATAGGTCTACAATGCCAACAATTGTATGTAGTACCTTCAAATGGTTAAAACAAAACAACTAGATATACTAGCTTGTCTTTTACCATTATGCGGTAATTAGTCTAGCTTCTAATTTAATAACTCATAAATTCGCAATAACCTTAACGATTAAAACTTGCTATGAGTTATGTATTTAGAATTTAGACAATTCTAATTTTCCCATCATACCTTTCTCATTCATGAAAAGGATTGGGATTTAGTCTCACGCTTATCATATGAAAGGAGACTTGGTTTATTCTTTTAATGAAATTTACTCTAACCAAAACCCCTACGGGTGTAGATCAATTTACTAATAAAGAATAACCCTTGTTTACGGTTTATCGTTGCATTAATACAATTAAAGAATTTACAAAATTCAGTTTAGTATTTTCGATAATAGCTCTTTAAGAAAATAAGATACCCAATGGTAAATATTCATATAAACCATAGTATTTCCTTAAAGCTAGGATCCTAATTGACATAGTACCATTACATCAGTTGATCTGCTAGTAATGATAGTATTCAACTAGGTAATTGTCGAACAATAATTGGCAAACAATTTTCCAATTCCTAGATCATTATGGGATTTACATCATATTGATTCATCAATATGTCATGTAAGCATGTTTCATCCCATCTCATGCCTTAAGCTCTAGGTCTCACGCATCAGCTTAATTAAGTTGTCTAACTTAGAAACAGTAAATTCATCCATGTGTGGTCTCACGCACACTCGGAAATTTACCTTGTCATTAATTTTGGTCCAGGTCTCACGCATACCCAAAATTAAGTTCAAGTGTTCCTTATAGTTAGATGGCATGTAACTTAAATTTTAGGGTATTTAGTTTTTGGTGTGACAAAACATGTACAAAGACGCATGCACTCATCTTTGTATCATTAGTTTTCAAAACAATTTTTATTAACTAATTAGTTAAGAGTAAACCAAAAACTGTGTACTTGAGGTATTGGGTTCACCAATTAAAGAAGTACCAACAATTATCGCCCACATATCCTACTCTTACATGTTATTCGGATATTTGCCACAAAAATGGCGCGTGGAATTGAGGTAAATCACCCTTAAGATGATAGTGTACGTAAATAGTGATATAGGTAAGTCGCAGTTGATGCACAAGCGGGCCCGGAGAGCCGGTAGGAGCGAATCTCTTAAAAAACCCCTCTCCAGATAAACCCACCACACAGTTTGTCAACTTTGGTCCGCCTTTCACACACTATTGTACAAAAACATCAATCAAGCAAAAGTTTATGATCTTAATCTTAAAAAAATAATAATAAGTAACAAAGTTTAGATCTTGCTAGTCTCGCCTGGGAGCAAATTACTGTGCGAAGCGAACCACTGTCGGCACATAAGACTTTGCAAGATCCTTACTTTATTACTTTATGTTTCACCATTATTAGTCCAATTTAATTTTCTTTGAAAATTACCCTTTTTTTATTGCTTACTTTAACATATCACATATAAAAAAAAAACAATAAACAAGTAATTAAAAGAAAACAAACAATCAACTAATAATAAAACAATTAAAACAATTAATTGTAAGTGAAACATCTAGCCACATGCAACTTTTTAAACAAACCCTATTAATAATCTATATGTGAATTATTATGTATAGAATCAATAAAACTCCCATTGGTTTTCGAGCTCATTGTGCCCAATGGACCACAGTCGCCAACAATTGGCCGCGTAAGTTTTAATGATAATATACCACGTTGCACATAACCGATTCAATAATTTAATATATTAGGTCTTCCCTAATTATAGATTTATCTAAACAT
Source organism: Artemisia tridentata subsp. tridentata (assembly GCA_021014915.2). Lineage (NCBI taxonomy): Eukaryota > Viridiplantae > Streptophyta > Magnoliopsida > Asterales > Asteraceae > Artemisia > Artemisia tridentata. The sequence continues at coordinate 146,562,119 of CP139505.1, forward strand.
GTAGCAAACATCTAAACAATTTAATTCAAGTAATAATCCGTGACTAATTATGCATGTATAGTCACGGATTCATGCATATCATATAGCAATTAGGTCACAAGATTCATTACACAACAACTTGTTAAATACCTAGGGTTTCTAATTAATCATAATTAATTATGAAAACCACAAACCCTAATTAGGGTTCATGGAGTAAATCGACCCCCCCCAATTAGGGTTAGGGTTCGACTTTTATTAAAAAAAAATTAATAATAAAACCCTAGAAACAAAACATGTATATCTAAACAATTTAAATATACATTTTTTTTTATTGTTCAAGTAATTAATTACATGTTATACATGGCTCTTGATGCCACTGTTGGAATTTGAAAACCATGACACTCATATAAACTCCATGAACAAAGTACACAAGTATGCGGAAGCGTGTAAACAAGTATAACACATAATAATTAACTAAAACATAAATAGGAACGTACCTTTAGGTTCTAGCAAGAACAAGAACCAATCTTTAAATCTTCAATAAAGATGAACCCTAATTAGGGTTTATGTGAATTAGGGATCTATTGATTAACCCCTTACCGTTTTGTTAATCGATCCAAGATACAATCAATAGTGTGATTGTACCACGTTCTTGTACACACGTACTATTAACGAACTAAAGTTAATGCTAGTTAAATATACACAAAACAATATTTTGTTTTAAAAAACAAAACTAATGAACCGAATAAAACAAATCACCAAACAATTGTGATTTGTTGTTTGTTGTCGACCACTGAAGTCAAAGGGAAAAGAAAAACATTAATATCCCATGCACATGCATGATGACTCATGCATGTATATAAACCTTCATGTGATGTCGATAAGTCAAAAGAGCAAAAGAAGAGTTTTAGGATTTAACGTGTGTACCAGCATCCCAAAATAAAATCCTTGCCTTTGCTTTTATAGGATACAAAACTTAGGGAACAAGTTTAGGGTTCTCTATTTTTTATCCATGGTCCTTATTTTTGTATGTTAGTCAATTTTCGCCAATTACTAACATTCTTTATTTGTTTTGTGTAATTAATAATTAAATATAACTTTTTATATTAAATTATTAAACTTTAATTCTCATACGTAAAGTGTGCAATCCCGCGGTCTCGGGTTCGATACTAGACATATACTTATTAATATTTATCCACAAACTCCAACAATATATTTATCTCACATATTGTAAGATTAAATTACAATATTAATCCTAATGAAATACATAGTGTTTATGGTATGTTCAGTTAGGAAAATCAAACTCTTGAAAAATTGTTTGATTAAAGATAACTATATCTTCTATTCTTCCTAAAGATATCAAGGTTAAGAAATTAAGTATGAATTGGATACACTCAATTAAGACTCCAACCTAGAAGATTAATAAGACATCATTTGATTATGGAATGTGTTGAATCACATTAAGTCTTAAAAATTGAAGTTCAGAATTTGTTAAACTACTTGTTGGGTAGGTTGTTAACAAATTAAGGTAAGGAACTTTCAATTTGTATCTGCAAAGTCCCAAAAGAGAACAAGTTTTGTGTTGCTCTATTTGCTAAGCATTTATAGGTAATCTATAAATTGCAAAAGGCGAGTGGGAGTTTTATCTTGATAAGATAAAATTACAAGATACATAATCTTCTAAATACGCTAGCAAAATCATAATGAGGATTTAACATGTTAGTGTTAAATCTCAAGATGATGGAATTCTTATTCATAGATCCGCAAGGGTATCTCAAATATTTGTAGAATATGTTGAGGGTTATGAGTTACAGGATCGTGGTGTGCCTGTTAATAATTTGCAAATGTTTATTTGGCAAATTACTCATACTATGAATAATTAGATGCAGTCCAAAAAGATAACTAGTTGGAAACGTAGTTGATCTTAAACTCTATAGTTACACTATAGAATGGAAATGGAAATCCTAGAGATTTAAATTCTGGTATAGAAATCATGATGGACAAATTTGTATACATATTTAATGTATGGAAAAATTATCAAACACACTTAAGCAATTAAATGTGATTGAAATTCTTTCTAAGTATATTAAATGTACAAAGATTATGATTATCATTCTTAGTTTTATTTATATAAAATTAATAATGATATATCAAAACTCTTTCTTGGATAATTACTTGAGCGAGGACGAAAAGTAATTGAAAGGAGTGTTTGAATTCAAATAATCTTTAGAAGTATACAAAGTGCAAATCATTTGTGAATGGATTAATGCATGCATCTAGAAGATATACTTAATTTTAGTTATTAAATCTAGTTTTGATTTATAATTAAATAAGATATCTCTTAATATTCTTAAAAGCTAGTGGGAGTGATTTATATATTTTCTTATTTCATATATGTTGTATAACATATAGGAAGTAACATTCCATTAACATTTATATGTTAAGTCTTAGTTTGGAATGAAACTTCACAAGGAAATTTGAAAATAAAACCTTGGAATATATGTTTATTGTTATAAACATAAGCGGTAATAATAATAACTGATTCTAAAAAAAGAACATGATATACTATTAGAATAATCTAGATAGTAAGATATCTTTGAAAAGATATGACATGAATAAATCTAAGGTTGACGAAAGGATTATTCATGTACATCATGTTATTTGTTGTATCATGCTTGGATGCAAGATGATTGACAACATTAGTATCTAATTGAAAATTATTAGATAGCTAAGTGTAATGGATATGGTTTAGAATTTACATCCTCAGCCTAGATTTGCTCCAAAATTCTAAATACGAACCATATGGCAAGTTATTGCTTGATTGATATTGTGGTCAAATCTTGAAGGATTTGAAGATATCAAACATTACACGATGAATGTTAAAAGTTTACGGAACTTTAAAAGAGCATATTGTTTACACATAATAATGCTAGTAAGATTGAGGTGACACTCAATACAAGTCATGGTAGGAGCTCATCCTTATTAGGAGACCATGTATACTAGTTGTGCTCAATATGAGCATAGTTGCATTATACATAAAGAATTAGAATACTTTAACTACAAGGTTTGGTAGTTTAATTGTCATAAATTTGCGATTGAGGATGTCATGCAATTTATGAAATATTATGTGGCAATATCATGATGGATGAATGCACACATAAAAGAATTTCATTTAGAAATAAGTATTCTCAAAATTCCGATAGATCAACATTAGTTAATTTATGCCTTGTCAACAAGTATGTGGAACATGACTTGTGGCATAATTCACTAATGAGAATTGTCATGCATTGATCTAGTTAGTATTTGGATAAGGGATGTTAAGCAATATTATTTTAATGAAATAAAGTGCGGATAACGTTTATTATCATTTATTAATATTGTATTCTATATTTGCATGTTTAAATCCGTGAATAACTTATATTATTCTAAATTGTCCGTTGTCAATTAATGATATGGGAATATCATTGAATAAAGACAAATGTGAGGATTGGTAGAATGTACTGTAAGGTTGAGACACTAATGTCAAATGATATTCAATAAGGATAAATTGAATATAGGACTTATCCCAACTACATGATTATACTTTTTAGATCGTCGTCATTAAATAAATCATGAATATTTATCCTCAGACTTGAGATACTAGGTGACTGCCAAGGATGTAGCTCATTTTCTGTAAGGTAGTCTAACGCTAACCGTAACAAGTAGTTATAAGGGCTATTTTCGGAAGTGATGCGAAGTTCGAGGGTTACGCTCGTAGTCAATAAAGGATTTGTTCCTTCAAATTTGTTTTGAAGTATAATACTGCTGGGCCCCTCGTAGGGTTGACAAGATGTTTGTGCGGCCGCACCCAAAGTCTATCTGGAATACGTTCAGATGTTTTGGTAATCTTGATCAATTATTAATAACAAGAAACAGAATATTTAATTATGGAATGACTTAGATCCATATCCATATTAACGCGGTATTAGAAACAAAATGATAAGTATGATGATTTAAATCATCACATGGTTTTATTCGGGAAAACCATACTCGTGTCAATCTGGGGGCATTGGGAAGGTTAAGCTAGGCTGACCCATGTCATTACGATATTAATGAATATCCAAGTGGGAGTTGTTAGAGTTTATGGATACTTATTAATATTCGTATGTCCAGTTTCGAACACGAGACTTCGGGATTGCACACATTACGTATGAGTCTCAATGTATTAATAATTAATATAATGATTTATGATTAATTATTAAATCACAAATATTTATATGGTTGAACAAGGAAAGAGGGGGGTTGAGTGTCGATTTTTATAACTTGAGGAGGTGTTGAACTCAAACTTGGAGAGCAAGTTTGGAGTGTATATAAACCCCTCTATCTTCATATAATCGGATGACAAGAAAAAATCCCTAACCGATTGACTTTACAATCGATTCTATATTCCTACCCACTGACATACAATCACAACACAGTAACAAGAATAATGAGATATACTATGCATGAATGTGCATGTATTATTTGATACGTGTATGCATATGTATATGCTTGGAAATAAGATTACTTATTTATATTCTTGTTTAAACGAACAGTGATGTGTCCGATTCGATCATGTATTATAACATCAAACCCTAGGTGTTGTGATGTTTTATTTGTGATACATGAACCTAGCTTTTCACATTAAAACGCTACTAATACGTGTGTACAAGAACGGAGATCAAGCTTACTTTAGCTTGAGTTATTTTTCCCAATTCGATTTGTAGGTGGTCGATTTTATAAACCCTAAGTTAGGGTTTTACCGGATCTTGGACACCCGGTTTCTTGTTCTTGCTAGATACCAAACAAGGTACGCATCACTTTTATTTTAGTTAATTAATTACATGTTTTGTAGATCTTGTTTTTCCGCTGCGTATGCTTTGATGTTATGTTGTTAAATGTTTATGTGTTTATAGTTTTATGATTCACATATTCCAACACTCCTTCCGTCCCAAAATAATTGTCTTCTTTTAACTTTTTGAAATATTTTTTTTCAACTTTGATTTTAAATATTTTTGTTTGTATTATATAATAATTGATGCAAAATATATGAATGAATTGGCTTTTAAATGCATTTTCATTGGTATAATTTCCATCAAATATTATATAACGCATACAAAAATATTAAAGATCAAAGTTGAGAAATTAAGACTTTAAAAAGTTAAAAGAGGACAATTAATTTGGGACAGAGGGAGTATACCATTCCATCCCGATATAGTTATTTACGTTTTTATTTAATCTGTACAAATTAATTTTCCACTAATTAATATGAAAAGTTATAATATATCAAGTTTATTAAAATGCTTTACAGTAAAAAAAAGTAAAATTACATAATAACTCAAACAGTTCCTTAAATTATCGGTAAATGGTAAAGTTATTTTTCCAAAAAGTAATTAACAATTATGTTTTTTCTTTTAACTTTGTAAATTTTATTTTTATGTGAGGATAATATTTCGTTATTTCCAAAACAGTTTTGGTTTTTTTTTTTTTTTTTTTTTTTTTTTTAATAAAGAAAACCTTAAAACCAGCCAGTAGTACCCCATGTCACTAAAAAGTGAATGTGACGTGGCATTTAAAACCCGTATAAACCCTAGTCACATCTTCCGGCGATCCCAAAACTAGGGTCTCCGGTGGGCGGATCTTTTTCACAGGTATTCATCAAAAAACCCTTAATTAGTGTTTGGATACTTATTTATATTGTTATAATGGCTGTTCCAAACAACCCCCTAAAATGTGTAAAATAATTGAGGTGTGTTTAGGATTGCTTATTTTAAACGACCCATTTTGTTATTGCCTTTTTTTTTAAAAGCATATGATTAGGATTTGCATGTTAAGTGATTGTTTGTTAAGCAGTTTGTATTTTAATGACTAAAGAGGGTATTTGGGTTAGCTTATGTTTAACCTTATTTTTTGGCTTATGTTTCATAAACTCATTTTTACCGCCTTATTTTGAAACTTATATAAGCTTGTTATGTCATAATAAGCTTGTATAAGCCTATAAATTTCAAAATAGGCGAGAAAAATAAGCTTATGAAACATAAGCCAAAACCACATAAGCTCATAAGCCCAAAAAATAAGCTTAAACAAACACCCCCTAAATAAGATCTTTTAGAAATGCACCTCAACGCATAAGTTGTTTGGGCATTTAGAACAGCTTATTGAGTTTTGGGAATACAATAAGCTTACCCAAACACCCTGCTAAACGCTAATTCAGGGTGTTTTGAATATAGTTTGGTTAGCATCTGCTCAAGGTAGTCAAAAGCGAGCTAAAGGCAAGGCGTTTTTTTAATAAAAAGGCCATGTGTTTTTTTGGACAAACAAAAGTGTAGCTTTGTCGCTAAGGCAGTCATTCGATTAGGCTAATCCCCGAGTTTAGGTTAACTGATTACATATTTAACCCTCTAATATACTATTATAAATACTGGTGATCCCTGGATTAGTTGGTGAGTAAGAAGGATTGACTTAGGGTAATGGCTAGTGGCCGAGACATTATACTAGAAGAAATGCATCGTCATCTAAAAGTTGGGCGACATGAATTCAACGAGAATCTTGTAGATGAAGATGATATAGTGGATATTGGAAATGATGGGGAAATAGGAAATGAGGACTTAGGCAATGATTATTCTCAGTAGAGATAGTAGACTTTAAATATTTGATTAAACTTCTCTTTGCTTGGTGTTTTTCTACTAGAAACGAAGATTTAAGGTAAGAATGTTTTTCTTTAATAAATGTTTTCAAATTAGGCATAATCATATGCATAAAGGATAAAAAGTTCGTTAAGGCGCTCGCTTTTTGTCGCCTCTCGACTTAGTCCCTAGGGAAGGCAAGGCACATTGTCATGAGGTCGTTTTCGCATTTAACTACCTTGCATCTGCTTGTTTTAGCGTAAAAAGCATTTAAAATAAGCAATATCAAACTCACTTGATAAACAGTTTGGATAAATGAAGAAATATGTTTATGCTCGTGTTCATTCAGTTTTTCAAACTAGTAATTGTTAGATACAAAATTGCATCTATATGCTCCTGCATAACAACATAAGCTGTTTAAATAAGGCTATTTGAACACCCTCTTCATACAATAATGAAAGACCATTCTATGCTATGTATTATTAGTCTTTAGCTGGTTTGAATTATGCAAACACAAGAGATACCAAACAGAAAACCGAAGCATGTTCAATCTTACCATCTTCTCCCACTCGACTTGTTTTGTTACTGTTGAATGTTTATTATAGTTGTAATTGTGCAATATGACAGTTTATTACTCAATGCCAAAACTCAGGTTTTCCCAAACTCAAATTAAATTAGCCATTAACATTCAAAACTGCCTCTAGTTAGTATTCGGGTTAATCCGAATTTAGGTTTGTGTCAGATCATACGATTCAGGTATTTTGGATACCTCAAATTATGATAAGGTGAACACATTTCTACCAATTTGTTTTGAAAGACATTTCTCCAAGCGTATAGATCCCACCACACTCACGCGACTTTCACATGCCGCGGTTTTGGTCATTATGAGTGGCTAGCTGTCTCTCGCCGTAGGTTTGTTTCCCCTTTGAACCCCTTTGCTATCTATTGTGATCACTATGCATATGTAAATAGAAAACTTCTATTGTTATATAATTAAATCATTCTGATTGTATTCTTTATATAGGAGTTGACTTGTTCTTTGTTATTCTTTCCTGGTACATATTAGTATATCGGTGGGTGTTTGTTTGTTTGGGATTACTGCTTATTTAAACAACTTATGTTTTTATTGCAATTTAGTATTTAAATGGGGTTTATGTATTTAAGCTATACTTTTATGGATAAACAGTTACAAGTTTACACTTAGGGTGAAATTGATGCTATTACATTCTACTAAGATGATTCTCAAATTTTAATATCTTTTTTCCTAGTGCTAGATGGTGATCGTTAAAAGGGGGTTCCGACGTTTTTACTCTTCCCGACAAGTTGTTACTGAGATATCCGAATTAGTGGGTGGATCAAATGTGCAGCAGTCTGAAAGGTCTTCTGCTGCTTCTGTTACTTCCAAGAGAAAGGTAGCTATTGCTGCTCGGAAGAAGATGCTGGAATCCTTTGTTGACAAGTACAGAGCAATGAACCAGGGAAAATTCCCATCCCCTTCAAGCGCAAAGAAAGAAGTAGGCGGCAGTTTCTATTTTATCAAAAAGATGCTTCAGGAGATGGAGTACAACGTTAAAGTATCTTCGGTAGAGAAAGAACCCATCAAGGAGAACAACAGCGAAACTATAACGAAAGAAATAGTCTTTGAGTCTTCATCTGAGAGTCAAGAAGTGTTAGACAGTCAAATAACCATGGACCAAAAGTTTTACGAAGATCGTGGGTTAGAATCTGTTAGCAATTTGGATACAAATTTTGATTTTAAGGAAGGGCTTCAACCATCAACAAGCAATGCCGACACTGGAAACAGCAATGTTACAAGAGATGATACTTTAGACATTGTAACAGAGTGTCATGATATGCTAGGTCAATTTCATGAGAAGCTGGAGCAGAATTTGAAAGACGAATCTCTCTTGGGAGATAACGATGCTTTTAACGATTCAGAGTCAACAGCTGAAAAGCGACATGATCAGATACAAATTATTACGAGTGACATCCCTGAGCAACATAAAGATGAAGAGTCAAAAGCTGAACAGCAATATGATGAGACACAAGTTATCACGAGTGACGTGCCTGAGCAACAAGAAGATGAAGAGTCAAAAGCTGAACAGCTACATGATGAGACACAAGTTATCACGAGTGACGTGCCTGAGCAACAAAAAGATGAAGAGTTAAGAGAGAAACCATCTTTATGGGGGAATTTGAAGATGCTGGCAACTGGTCTTATTAACATCTGGAAGAAATGATAATCATAGTTTTCTTGTCTTACAGCAGGATCAATAGTTTAAGATACAAAAGTCAACACCTGAACTTTTTTTTGTTAGTTACTCATTATGGAAGTTATCTGAGATATGTATTTAATTGGTGATATCTTTGCGAGGGAAATTTTGTACAATTTATAAAAAGTTGAATGTGAATTATGGCAATTTGCCTAGAATCTGTTTCCCAGATGGTCCATGAAATGCTTTTCATTATAAAAATTGCATCTACTTATTGTGGAGAAACAGTAGTACTAAAGTGTGTTCTGTTATGCTTGCTACAGAGCGAATAGGTAAATTTGCATTTACTTTTTGTGGAGAAACCTCGTTAAAAAGTTTAACTGTCGAGGATTATATTTTGGTTTGCTATGGGTGTGATGTCACTTGTACATTTCAGATACACTGTCACATTAAACTCTGTTATTTAGAGTCTTAGAATTTGCATTGTTTTTTTTTGGACAAAGATAAAATCTGGTCCTCTAGTTGTGTGTAAACCTTATCTGGCTTGCCTGATTACTTAAAGGTTGCTATGAAGCTGGATGATAGAGAAAATTCGTAACTCAGATAGTATCTTTGCATTTTGATCTTGATTGTAGTTGGTTGTTTCTGCCGACTGCTGTGGACAGTTGTTATATCTATGCACATACAGAAGTCGCAAATTATGTGTTTATGAGTTGTTAAGGTTACTGTTTCCACTGATATGGGTGTTTATCATACTTTTGAGTTGATGGCATCACTATTGCAGGTTAAGCTTTGACCAGTAATTTGGTCAAATTGTTTGAATTTTTGCAATGACTGCTAAAGATTTGTTTTTTAGTTCAGTCTTTGGAAATCTGGGTTAATTTAGTTTAATACTGGAGCTGTTTCAAAGTATCTGGATGTTTGACTTTTTGTTGCTTGTTAATCTGTTGCTAACTTTACTTTATATTTGTGGGGTTTTTTCTCTTTATGTGTAAGAGCCATTCGGAACCGATACATTGCTGCGAACAATCTTACGAACCCGATCCAAGAAACGTACAGCTTCAGGAGCTAAGGAACCGAAAGTGTCAAATGCAAAGGGAACAAACACGTGTTGATTCTCGGAGCAGGCTTTATCATGTTTGTCCACTTTCTTCATCTCAGCCTTCATAACAGCTTGTCCAGCCGTAAACCCGTTACCCCGAAGATCCACAAGGGGGGACACACCAGTGAGGTCCACACAAGCATGTTTCCCCCCTGCCCATCCAAACACCAAAACATCAGCGGGCCGCAGGGAGGACCTCCCCTCAGTAGGGTCTGTAAGGAAATTTACTGGAGCTTCCTTTTTCACCGAAATCCCCGCCCTCCGAAGGACATCAAACAACACATCCCGCACCAAGTCGTGACGGTACTTAAACCCGGGGAGCTCTTTGCAGTGCACCGCATGTTCCCCAAACTTGTCCAAGACAACCTTATGACACACAGGGCAAGGCTCGTCCACTGGGAACAACGGGATCATTAGACGATATTTAAGAATCGCCCTATATTCGATTGGAGACATGTGCTGCCCTAGCCCCTCAATGGGGATGACGGTAAGAAAATCCTGTGCGTGCGGTTGCTGAAGACATTCCATAACAGCCTTCTGTCGCGGGGACAAACCAAAGTCCATTTCCAAATTCTGGGAGATTTTACAGTAGAGGGCACTCGCCAAAGTTTGCTGAGGCTTTGGGGGGGCGGTGTCCTTACTAGTGAAACCGCCGAAATCAAAATCTGGGAGGGACGCATGCAAATGCCCCAACGCCTGCCCATAGTCAGAGTCAAGGCTAGAAACCCCGCTGTTACGCAGGATATGATCCTGCAACTCCCATGATTGAACCCTGGAAGCTACAAAAGCATAGGAGGAGACATCTTTCGCTGAAAGGAGCCCCAACCCACCATAGCGAGAAGGGAGGGAGGCAACCCTCCATTGAAGATCCCCAAAAAAAGGTCCCCCACAAGCAACGATATCTTCCACAATACTCCTTAACCCATTGTCAAACACACCCACAGCCTCATCAGAAAAAGAAGGTTGGCAAGTGCGTAACCCAAACAACAGCTTAGCAACTCCCATACAAGAGCGTAGAAGGAGAAGCTCGCTTTGAGGGTCCTCAAGAAGGGGAAGGCACCTCATAAGTTCCACTGCACGCAAAGCCCTTTTAACCGCCAGGCCGCTAATAAAATCCGCATCCCTGCTGACAGCCCCACCAAGAAGTTTCACCCCTTTATCCGGCCTCCCGATCTCCACCGGAAAAAGACCTTGTTGCACCTTTAAACCATTACAAGAAGGCCAGAAAACCTCGGTTTTCTTGATGTTAAGCTTAAGCCCCAAGATAGGGCCCTCCGTCTGAATAATATTTAAAGCTTTAGCAACCTCAACTGCGTTACCAATTAAGGTTCCATCATCAAGGTACCAAGCCTGAAAGGGGAGGGAACAAGATTCCTGGACCCGCTGAACAAGGGGGTGTAAGGCTAAAGCAAAAAGAAGAGGACCGAGGGGGTCCCCTTGTTGAACCCCGGTAGTAGCCCCAAGGCAAACATCCCCGACATATAACCTGGCAGGTTGAGCGTAGAGGAATTGAACCCATGGGGCAATCGAAGGGCACCGCAGACTAACCTCCCGTAAAAGAGCCGTTCTATCCACAAGGTTAAATGCGTTAGAAAAATCCACCGTAAGCATAGCCATAGACCCGTCTGAGTGGAAAGAATTAAGGAACCTGTTTGCACTATGGAGCACAGCCTCTGCCCCATTTGGGATCCCCACCCCGAATTGGAAATCCTCGAGATAAGCAGCCATCTCTTTCTTGACTTTATGCATAGCTACTTTGGAAACCAGCCTCCTCCAAATAGCACCTACAGCGATTGGCCTAATCCCTTTATCAGGCTTGAGCAGGGGAGTCAGGGGAGCCGAGGCAACGAACTCGGCGAGGACTTTGGGACAGTTTCCCCCCAACCAAAGGTTTACAACATCTGTAATGGCCGAGGCAAGCCCTGAAGCAGTTGCAGAACCTTCCCCGCACATGGCGTCTAGAAGGTGCTGGGCCCGAAGGCCATCTCTCCCGCAAGAAGTCCCTTTCGGGAAAGATTTGATGCACCGCAACACACAATCTTTATCAACCACTAAAGCTGGCTCGGAGAGTAAAACTGACGGTAAAGCCGGAGGGGGCAAGTCCGGGTGTTTATCCTTTAAAGCGTTTAAGGTGGAGTCATTCAAAGGCGCAACACCGGACGAACACAACACTTTTACTGTTGCAGTGAAATGCCCGTCTGCAACCTTCCGCAAACACTGCCTAACATTGGAACTTATAGTTGAATCCCCATCCCTAGCCTCTTTCCCAGAACTCGACTCCACCCTAGGTGAATCCAGAAGGGAAGAAACCAAATCACTGAAACCAGAACCATCTTTCCAAACAGCAAGGGCTTGATTGATGCTACTGCATTGGAGGGACTTGCGATTCCCCGACTTACGTTCCTGGCGACAAGAAGGTCTAACAACCCGAAGCGTGCAACGAGGTAAAAGGAGAAGCTTGACCCACGCGTCTACAGAACCCGGAGCCGCAACAACCCTACGCAATGTCGAGGACAACACCTGCGCGAAAGCCAAACGACAACTGGGTGGGATACTCTTGACCGTTTTAATAGGCAAAGATAATACATGCTCTAGCAAGACAACATCCACCGGCATTACCCCCGAAAGATTGGTCGCCACAACTACCGATGGCTTGCATGGCTTTGGGATACCCACTACCCGATCAACCCCTACGTCCGAAACAGGAGCAAAAGTAGAGATGCCATCGGAATGGTGACACCCCCTACTGAGAGCATGCAACGACATACACCTCCCACATATCCATTGGTTAAACATCTTCAACATTTCCCCCACATCGCTTAAAAGAACCCAGTCAAGGGATAAGGCATCCCTTAGACAATCTTTGCTATCATCCGACCTGAAATGATCTCGCTTGATGTGGGCGAGTAACCTTGTATAGCCAGCGGATCCGGGCCTACCATCTTTGCAACAATGAAAGTTCCTAAACGGGCACGGCCACACCCCAACCCCAGAAGAGGAACATCCCTCCCCTGAGGATGCGCAAACCACATGACTCCCCATTAATTGAAAGATAGAAAGGGAAAACAAACCTTACGAGAGTAAATGTCAGCAAGAATAGCACCCCAAACCCCATTACCAAAACTGACTTCAACGATTGATGAGCCGAACAGAACAAAACTTCTTGGCCCGACCATCATCACCTCAAATCAAAACCAGTATTCCCTGAAAATGGTTTTGATCGGAACTAAGGAAATGACCGACCGGTGTTTTGGATATGGTTAGTTTAAAAAAAACAGAAACAAAGGTGGTTTTGATCGGAAATGGTTCGGAACATCTCCGGTGAAAATGGTTTAGTTTATATGGTTTTGATCGGATATGTTATGGTTAACGAGGTTTTACGAATATGTTTTCAGTAGAATAGGTTTTGCTATCCAGAAAGGGGTGGCGGCGCAGCTTGTTGCCCGCTTACCTACCACCTTGATGTAAATTATAATTATATCTATAATAAAGTGTAAGAGCAAAAGGAACCGTAACATGTTAACACCATGTTTTTTTTGACACGTCAGCGCCACATCATTTCAACACAAAAAAATCACCCGTTATCATAACACCAAACAACAACACCTTTTGGGTCTTACCTTTTAAAAACTTATCAATGCAGCGTACTGTTTGGTGGATAGTGTTGCTATAAGTAATGAAATGAGGCATTACTTGAAGTGTTTTCCATTGTTGGAAAATGTTACCATTACAGATACTGGTAAAAGGGGGAGGCTTTCTCTTTGTGGTCAAGACATTGTTCATGAAACTATTGAACAGACGCCGGAAAGTATTCATGATAATAAGAGGATGCGTTGTTGTTACGTCCCATTGCTGAAATTGCCAGTTTCAGGGTACATGATGAAGGGGGGTTTTTCTAGTTCAATTGGATGTGTCGGATCTTCCGGGTGATGATGGTTCTGTGAACATGAATTTGAATGATTTTGAAGATAAAGAGGAGGCTGCATACTATGTAGATTTTCAAGAAAAACAGGGGCTGGATAGAGCCTCGACCATAATATCAACTTCAAAAGGGGTATATCTTTGTACAAGTTTTTTATTATAATGTTAACTTCAAGGATTGTTGTTTATCTGTCTGTTTGGTTAAGCATTCTTACTGCTGGTTAAAATAGGGTCACAACAGTCAACACCTTCGCTAGTTCTAAAGTATGTTTTTTTATGATTGTTAATGAGCGAGCAGGTTAATTTACTCTTGGAGAAACCTTGATAAAAAGTTTTGTATGTTGGGAAAAATACGAATCATTTTAATTTCACATCTAGACTACGTTATTAGTAAGCACTGAAAGGAGTTATGTGGTTGAAGGGGGTTACCCGGTAGTTTTTAGGTTATTCTAACTTATGAATGTTCATTATTTTGATATAGTTACTTTTGTTTCGGATTGCTGCAATAGTTTCATAGTTACCCTATATGTTTGTTTTTCAATTTGGAAGATAAAAACTGGTCTTCCAGTCAATAGGGTTAAACCTTATTTGGCTTGCATGACTAGTCTCATAAATCTACCCGTACATTAGTAAGTGAGAATTATTTAAAAACTGCACTCGCATAATGCATTGAATGACTGATGTGCACGAATGTAAACAACCAAACATGATTGTGAACTGCTTCTGATCTCTAATAGATTTTGCATTAAGTTTAAATATCAAGCAATTAAATCATAAATAACTTATTTCTTAAAGTATCATTACATTTGTCATTACTTCTTAATCTCAAAGTTACCCAATTTGTTTGTTTTTTAAGTTGGACAAAAATAGGCCTTCCAGTTAATAGGGTAAACCATATTTGGCTTGCATGGTTAGTCTCGTATATCTTTTCGAATGCTTAATAACACATTAATCACTACTTGAAGCTGCATCACGGCATTTAACATCTATCCAGGCATTAATAAGCGAGATTTATCAGAACACTGCATTCTCATAATGCATCGAGTGATCTGAAGTGCACAAATGCATGCATATATGCTTTCTGTTTCTATGCAATTGGAATAATCAAGTAAACAACCAAAACATGATTGTGAACCAATTCTGATCACTAAATAGACTGTATCATGTTTATCAACACTGCTCAAAGTGACTCATCAGCTAGGTAACATATTAGGACCCTCTTCGACTGCAAATGATTATATGGGCGTCTAAGAATGATTTATAATGTGTCTGTACTGGTACATTGCATGTAAAGACTTTTTAACCATTTAAAATGTTTTATTAATATCTGGGCGTCTAGTATCTATAGATGTCTATGGGTCATTTTTTACGTAAGAATTTTAAAAAATGGCATAGCTGTTGAAGCATAAATCCGTCGGGCTGATGTTGACAATAGATTGAGCCGTCCCATGTCATCCCGATCTTGGATATCTGCTGCAGTACAAGAAATAAACCGGTTAGAAGGGGTCCCGGGGCCGGAGCCCCGGAGCCACCCTCCGACGGTCAAGTCAGTTTAGTAAGAGGTATGTATGTGTTTTAGTGAGAGAGAGCTCATACCATTGAGAGTGATCAATGCCTTCTATTTATAGGACTTATTTATCATTGTCTGGTGGGCCCAGGTCATGATAGCGACGTATTCAGGCGGGAAGCTTCAGCCCCGGAAGGGTCTTGCTCCAGCCCCGGAAGGGAATTTGCTACTGCCCCGGAAGGGGACTTACTCCTGCCCCGGAAGGGGACTTGCTACTGCCCCGGAAGGGGACTTACTCCTGCCCCGGAAGGGTACTTGCTCCTGCCCCGGATGGGAATTTGCTACTGCCCCGGAAGGGGACTTACTCCTGCCCCGGAAGGGGACTTGCTACTTCCCCGGAAGGGGACTTACTCCTGCCCCGGAAGGGGACTTGCTCCTGCCCCGGATGGGGATTTGCTCCTGCCCCGGAAGGGGACTTACTCCAGCCCCGGAAGGGGAATTGCTCCTGCCCCGGAAGGGGACTTACTCCAGCCCCGGAAGGGGACTTGCTCCTGCCCCGGAAGGGGACTTACTCCTGCCCGGACCATACGTCATCATGTCCCCCAGTCTAGTATGATATGGTTCTGATCATGTCGTACTAGACTCTACTTGTTTAGCGGCCATCATTTTTCTTCTGGTGTTGGAATGCTTGGTTTCCCGTGTTGAACGGTAAAGACCCCGTGAGAAGAACGATATTTCTATAGTCGGGGTAACACTAGCATCGACCGAATACCTTTGTGTTCATCTCTTAGTGGAAGATGATGAAAAAGGTTTATGAAGGTGGAGATGGTCTCCATGCATTATGCGGTGAAAAGGGGCAAAGGTGTAGCCACCTTGTACGAGCTTGCAACAATAGTGCGGACATTACGTCCGTCTTCAGATTTCCCGGAGAATGTACTTCCGTAGTTGTGCGAATATTGAATTCCTCTTTTTGCGAATATTGGATTCGTCTTTGTGCGAATATAGAATTCGTCTTTGTGCGAATATGGAATTCGTCTTTGGTGCGAATATAGAATTCGTCTTGGTGCGGATGTAGAATCCGTCTTTGTGCGGATATAGAGTCCGTCTTGGTGCGAATATAGAATTCGACTTTGGTGCGAATATAGAATTCGTCTTGGTACGAATGTAGAATCCGTCTTTGTGCGGATATAGAGTCCGTCTTGGTGCGAATATAGAATTCGTCTTTGTGCGGCGATAGAGTCCGCGTTAGTGCGGCAATAGTGTCCGCGTTAGTCCGGCAATAGTGTCCGTGTTAGTCCGGCAATAGTGTCCGTGTTAGTGCGGCAATAGTGTCCGCGATGTGCGGCAATGGTGTCCGCGGCGACAATAGAGTCCGCCTTTAGCGATGGGCTTGCAATCCACTTATACGCTTGAGTTAATTAGAAGATTATGCCTCCTGATACCGGGCTTGTAATGCCGCTTACATACTTGAGTTAATTTGAAGGTTACTCATCCTTGCATTTTCTAGCAAATATTACTTTTAGGTACGGAGCTGATTATGAGGTTGCTCATCATTTTTGCATCATAATGCTTTAAAAATGAAATAGTATTTCACATGTATTATAATAAATGTCGGGTCAATATCAAGTAAGATATATTTAATGGTATTATCATACCATTATAGCCCTCCAAGTTTAATGATACTTCAATTTATAAGTAGTATTAAACTTTTACAACAAAAATTTGTTTTATCTCATGCTAAATATTAGCAAACATGTTAAACAAATATTTCAAATATGAGATATTAAGGTATTTGTTTATGCGTGATGGCCGGACTCCGGAAGTCCATTAATAAAAATTGGGCCACCAATTAGATGTCCATACCTCATTGATTATTTTATAAATCAAGTAAGATTCATTGATTATTTATAATGCATGACACGTAGGGTCATCTTATCACTTATTCATAAAGCCACACGTAGGGGATTACTTTATAATATGAGGCAATGTATATATTCAATGTATGTCACCATGTCAGTACATACATTGTCTATGATAAAAGAAAGATTGCAAAACTTTGTGGAGGTAAGACCTCCATGCTTATATCTTGTCATATACATAAATTTGCTCCTCTTCCATATTTTACCAGATAAAGAAAAAAAAAACACACATGTACGATCATGTGAATCAGAGAAAAAGATTGGCAATTTTTGCAAAAGTCAATGAAGGTCCGTTAAGCTAGTGACCGGAGCTCATAAAATTATTCATGCGGATATAGGTTCCGCGGCTCGTGATGTTGGTTGGGGTCCAGCGGACCATGGTTCACCACCAGTAAAAGTCATGTATGAGCTTTATCTTGGTAAACCGCGACTGTGTTACATCGGGACGCGGAAGTGGTGCCCGAAGTTTACCACCGGCAAAAGTCGTGGTGGTTAGCTCAAAAGATTTAATGAACCATCGAACGGACAACGGAGTCATGTCCGTCTCCGAAATACCAGAGGTCATAATGGTGTTACGAGGTAAGTTTTGGTGGTTGTGACCACTTGATAGTAAGATGACCTATGAGTTATAAGTAACCAGGTCGCGGACGAGATTTAATTTTTAAGTATGAGCGACGGGTATGTTGAAACATCACCAGATAGAGCAGTGGGATTCCAACTAGCGTTTTGCCCGGTCGTAAAAATAATGTCCGGAGATTGGCACCGGGGTTGGTGATTAAAAAAGACATCAGCACCGGAGTTGGTGGCTAAGGTTGGGATTAAAAATCCGGAGATCTATTAAAAAAGATATCAGGGGTTATGATCATTTTTGGTCTCTACGCTGTGTTGTGCGGAGGTGTTAACAAGAGTGTAATCGGAACATCGAACCGGAGATATGCCATCCGGAGTTCGAGATTGATTTATAAGTAAGCGGTTCGCCTGGTTGTGAAAACAATGTCCGGCGCTTATAATAGGTAATGGCGGAGTCCGGATTCCGGCACCCGTAAAGGTGGTGACGGTTGGGGATTAGAGTTATGGAGAACCAAATAGTTGGGATCCGCGGCCTATATGGTGCCTCTGCGGATGTTATATGGACATGGTTGGGCCGGAAATGATGAGCGGCCCGCTAGTGGGTGTCATTGATGCTCTCCGGAGACCGGAGGATAGCCAATTCACTTGACCGGGGGTGTCAAAAAGTGGAGGGTTACCGGCTAGGCCAATGAAGGGGAGCAATATTTAAAAGATCGGACCTTAGCGAGGGGGTTCACAGGAGTGAAACTGGTCCAGCAAGTGTGGTTCTTTATATGTTATTTGGAATTTTATTTCCGGAGTTGATAAGATTGACAAAGGTTGTGCTTAAAACAACGGAGCTTTAAGGTCGGGCCAGTTAGCCGCGGAGTCCGAACTCACGAAGTTTAGACCAAGATGTAGATTGCTACCTTGAGATGATAGTGTTACCAGGACGTGGCGTTAACAAGAGGGCAGTCGGAACACCTGACCGGAGATATCCTCATCCGGTACTTAAAGGTCTATTCCGCGGTTTATGTAGCGTTGTCGCCCGGAGTTTCAGAGTCAGGGCTTAGAAAAAAGATGGTCGGTCTTAAAAGGTCGACTGATCGAGCAACAATTTGTCGTGGTTCATTTGCTTATGAGCGGACTTAAAATTGAAGGTATGAGCCGGAACGTCGTGGCTCATTTTTTAGTAGCATGTTCTAGTAACAGGTGTGTGGTCAGATACATGTATATTTTTAGTAGCTCATTTTTTGTTGAAGTACTTTGACCTTTGGTTAAGTGTTTGTAAATTCAAAGCTCAGTGTCCGGTCGTTAGACAATGGAGCTTGTAACCGTTGGTGTACTCCGGACATTGGAAAAAAAAATGAGAATGGGAGGTTGAATTATCCTCAGGTGTTGTGACAAGAAATCAATGAAGCAACTAATGATATTGTCAGTTGTACAGTAACACAGTTGTATAGTAAGTTTGACTAGCTTTATGATAAAGTTGCCACTTGTTGAATAAAGTTGTCAGTTAATTCACGTGTTTGACACAATAAAGTTGGCAGTGAATTGTTTGTTGACTTTATTGCATTTGGACTAAATAAAAAAAATGTAGCCTCCCCTTTGAATAAACCAAGCTATAGAAACTTGTAACGTGTGCATAATAATATGTACATTTTTTTAGTTTTCGAACAAGGTCATGGAACACAAACATATAACACATTTGTTTTATCTCTCCTTGTCAGTTGGCATGACAAGTAGGAGAGTAGGCCATGTCTCATAGAAGTGCAAGTAGGAGTAGGCCATGTCTCATGGCAGTGCTTTTTATAAAGTGTACAGTAATATATACACTTAAACACGCAAGAATAACATGGCATAGTCATTAAAGTTTAATGGGTAGTACTCCATGCATATAAAGTAGTAAACAACATATTATTCATAAATATTTAAAGACTTTTGATTGTACCTTAAATATTATAATATGCAAGTTGTACCTTTTAAGCTATTCACAATAGTTTTTTTTTTTTGCACCCATCGGTTTGGGGTGGTAAACCTTCAGCAGAAAAGGCATAAATTGAACAAATCCACCATGAATAACCATTTCTTCAGGTTGTGTCGTGAACCGACAGGGACTGAAGAACCGAACCATTTCAGTTTTTTGCTACCGGTTGGTTTGGTTGTGTCATTTACTGAGGTTGTCGACTCGGGGTTTAAGAACCATGTGTCCGAGTCGAAACTTAGGCCAAACATCTCTGAAAGTCTTCACATAACGTGAAGGGAATTCAACTAGCATGATGTTTAACCAAGGTAGGACGAGCGTTTTGTTCATGGGTCCCACGGATGGCGCCACTTGTTGAAGCATAAATCCGTCGGGCTGATGTTGACAATAGATTGAGCCGTCCCATGTCATCCCGATCTTGGATATCTGCTGCAGTACAAGAAATAAACCGGTTAGAAGGGGTCCCGGGGCCGGAGCCCCGGAGCCACCCTCCGACGGTCAAGTCAGTTTAGTAAGAGGTATGTATGTGTTTTAGTGAGAGAGAGCTCATACCATTGAGAGTGATCAATGCCTTCTATTTATAGGACTTATTTATCATTGTCTGGTGGGCCCAGGTCATGATAGCGACGTATTCAGGCGGGAAGCTTCAGCCCCGGAAGGGTCTTGCTCCAGCCCCGGAAGGGAATTTGCTACTGCCCCGGAAGGGGACTTACTCCTGCCCCGGAAGGGGACTTGCTACTGCCCCGGAAGGGGACTTACTCCTGCCCCGGAAGGGTACTTGCTCCTGCCCCGGATGGGAATTTGCTACTGCCCCGGAAGGGGACTTACTCCTGCCCCGGAAGGGGACTTGCTACTTCCCCGGAAGGGGACTTACTCCTGCCCCGGAAGGGGACTTGCTCCTGCCCCGGATGGGGATTTGCTCCTGCCCCGGAAGGGGACTTACTCCAGCCCCGGAAGGGGACTTGCTCCTGCCCCGGAAGGGGACTTACTCCAGCCCCGGAAGGGGACTTGCTCCTGCCCCGGAAGGGGACTAACTCCTGCCCGGACCATACGTCATCAATAGCCATTGATTGTTTGTATGCATATTGCACTATCTTTTCTATGCCAACAGAAATAAGTAAACAATGTGTGATTATATTAACTTAAAGCTTAAATTTGGAATCGGACGACAAACTTAAATCTGTGGTGTTTGAGAATCAATAATTTTTTTATTTAGTAAACCTTATTGCATGACACTTGCTGAATGATTATCTTGATAGAATATACTTTTCTTGGCACACATTTTTAGAAGGTCTAATATGCCATGTGAATAGCAGGTTCTTGAATGCAGAGAGTTTCCTGGGTGCTAATATTCTCATGACGTAAAGGTGCAAGTAAAGGTTGGTGGAAGTTCTAATCGGAGGTAGTATTAGTAGTAATAGTAGTATCTCCATTACATTTTGATTGTAATCAGATGTTATGTTATTAGTAGCTTCCGTTGTGAACTGTTGTCATGTTTATCTATGTTATTAGTAGCTTCTGGTGTGACTGTTTAAAGGTTAAGGTTTCCACTAATTTAGGTGTTTATCACGTTTTTCGCTTCGATAGTTTGGGATTTGACTAGAAATTTGATTTTGGTCAAATCGTTTGAATTGGTTGAGAATTACTGCTAAAGATTTGTTTTTGTGGTTCTCTGAATCTCAGCTATGGAGTTGATATACTGAGTTTGGGTTTGATCCAATTTGATATGGGAGTTGATATACTGAGTTTGGGTTTGTTCCAACAAATCATAGATGGATTAATTCGGCCTTCAGGGTCACGTTAGAGTGTGTAATTAAACTTCATAAGCTTCAAGAAACATAGTGGACTGATGCAGAGGCTACAATATTGAAATGGTAATCATCTTCTTAAATGCTTCAATTTTAATGTCTATTTATGTGTCTGCATACTTGGTGGCTTGGTTGCTTATAAAGCATGAGTTTGCTGGTTATTTTTGGGAAGGATCCGTAAATGCGTAAGGACGATGCTATGTTTGTTCTCAAAGGCCACAGTAGTATGAACTAAAGTAGGTTTTTCTTATAAAGATTGTTAACGTGTGAACAGGTAAATTTGCATTGTTTTTGGGAGAAACCTTAATGCTAAGTTTTGTATCTTGGGTAGTACACATTCAGTTTGCTACGATTGTGATCTCATGTTGTACAGTTCAAATACAAGTCACTTTGATGCACAGCATTTAGACACTAACAAAAAAGCATTTATATTATTTTGCTGAGAAACATGTGAGTGACAACTTTTCTGATACAATTTTTTTTTTTTTCTGGTGCAAAGGTGAAATATATATATTGATCTCCAAAAATTTACATCATAAGAATAGGAAACAAGATTTGGACATCTCCCAAATCTAATACAAACTGAAATATACACAAGACAAACTTAGAAAAGAGCTTAACTTGTTTCCAACCATACACTTTATCTCAATTCACCTTTTAATGCACTTACCATCTAGCTACATTTTCACTTCTCCATTCTACCAAGCCACTCATCCTGCCACCACAGTAGACAAGGTAGAAATGGAGAGTGGCATCACTAGGCACCTGATGCAATATATTTTTTTATTTTTATTTTTCCAAAGAAATATTCGTGAAAATATTTCCCCGGGTCGTTCTCCCAACGAAGGTTTGACGGCGAATTTGTCGAATCGGAGTCGTGAATATGTGAAGTGAATAAGTGACGTGAAAGATTATTTTTTTAGAATTGATTACACTATAATAAGAAAAATTAAAAGCAATCTACGTTATTAAAATAAATGCACACAAAGAAAATTCAAATAAATGCAAATCCCGGGCTAATCCCGAGATTTATAAATCTATTAGTGAAATTATACTAAAATAAAATAAAATCTAATGGACAAAAATGAATTTTATTAAAAACTGATTTTATAAAAGAAATTTAAGAAAATAAAGTTTTATAAAAAACGAGGGACTAAAAATGCAATTTAGGAAACTTTATTTAAGCTAAAACTTTTTAAAACAAAGACAAGGACTTAAACTGTAATTTCTGAAACTTCAATAAAACTTAAAACGATTTGAAGCAAAGACAAGGTCCAAACTGTAATTCTTGAAACTTTAATAAAACTGAAAATGATTTAAAACAAAGTGAGGGACCAACTTTGATTAAACTGAAACTCAAGGACTGAATTGAAAAGATCTTAAAAACTAAAAACGAGTTACACTTTCAAACAAACCCAGGTTCGAATCCTGGTTGATACAAATCATCCAAACTATTTTTTTTTGTTTTTCTTCTTTTGAAATTCAAATAACAACTAACTAAAACTATTTTTTAATGAAAAGAAGAAGCTCAAACAAGATTAAAATAGCTGGAAATCAGCTTATTCACAAGACAGTCAACTTATGCACACTTCTTTATAAAACAGTCCAAACAGGCACACAATAGACTCAAATAAGCTATCCAAATAAGCTAATAAGAACAATCCAAAAGCAGATTCTTAGAGACAGCTGGCTAGTCTAACTTTTGCCCCAATAAAATCACACTTACATCAAATAGATTACAAGAAAT
The DNA here is from genome assembly GCA_021014915.2 of Artemisia tridentata subsp. tridentata. Lineage (NCBI taxonomy): Eukaryota > Viridiplantae > Streptophyta > Magnoliopsida > Asterales > Asteraceae > Artemisia > Artemisia tridentata. The sequence goes on from CP139505.1 coordinate 146,585,492, forward strand.
CTGCTTATGAACTATTGCTTGTGACTGAGGTGCAGGGGAGGACTTATTCAATCCTAGCAACTTTGAGCTTATTTTGAATTAAGCTAATGAATACCAAATTGAAATCTTCTTATTGATCTAACTTCACAAGCTAGCTAACTACTCAGAAAACTCATTCAAACTTATTTCCAATCTCTAATGATTCCTATAATTGATCCAAAAGTTTAAGCTATTTCTGCTTTAACTAATTTTTGTTGACTTTTTGATTCTTTGAATGCTTTGACTAATTCTAAATTAGATTGATCTAAACTAACTTAAGATGCTATATTAAGCTATTGTGAATCCAGATTAAACTAACTAACACTATTTTGCTCCTATGATCGAAATTATGCCTACTGATTCACTAATCTGCAGCAGTTCTAATATGCAAACTGATTTTTGACTTCTATTGTTTAAACTACTAATATAAAGCTTACTTTAGACTAATATTAACCTAAGTGAGCTATATGAACTGATGTTACTACTAATTCGAGCCTACAACTCCTTCATGCTCACTGATCCAAACACCCTATAAATGTCCTCTATTAAACTGTTTTGGAGTAGCAGTTAGAATCAGGTTAAAACTCCATCATATAAACTGAATTTATGATCAAATAACCTAAATTAAACTCAATAACAAGTTCACAAACCAATTAAATTCACAGATGTTCAGATGCAAATTCGAAACAGTATCAAACTATTGATATCAAGCTAATGAAGATGGATTAAACTACTGAGATCAAGTAATAAGAGGAACATATAAGCAACAATTAACAGATAAACATTAACAAAAACAAATCTACACTACTCTAAACTACTGATGCATAATCGAATTAAAGCAAAAAGTTAGAACTCACAAGGAACTTTCCCTCAGCTAAACAGAGGGTTAACTTGAACCTAGCCTATCTTTAGATAGGCCAACTGCTTCCTTTTCTCAGTTTGGACTACCAAATTTAACCCGAATTCATGATCATCACCATACGTTGACTTTTGTTGACCAAATTGATGAAGTTTGAAAGTGACTGAGTTAAACCTTACACAAGCTCACTAAAGCTATGGACAGCTAAAATGAACCTTATCAAACTTAAATCAAACTAATTGAAACCTGTTTTTGAAATTTGAAGAACATTTTTATTATTTTTATGAATTTTCTGATTTTTGTAAGTTTTAGAAGAATAACAAATACTATTAACTGAAATACTTGACTGAAATTGATTGCTTGATTATGATAAAACAGTAACAAACTATTCAAACTCAAATGGAACTAAGAAGAGATTAAAAGTAAAATTCAAAGAAACTTGGAATTTAAAGAAATAAACTACACTTTCATTAATTGAGAACTGAATTACATTTAAAAGAAAATACAATTTGAGAAATGAAATTGACAGAGTTTCCCTACACTATAATCTACATACTCAAATGAAGAATCAAAACCTCCTTTTATAGCCGAGGGTGAGAAGGTTGTGGTCTCAAATGCCAGGTTGGCAATCCGAGGGATTGTGTTACTTTAGAGCTCATATACACCGTTTGATCATTTCCCAATCATTCCCTTTCAATTAACACCCTTGGATCACTGATTATGATGTGTTTCGCCCAATGAAATAATGCCACGTAGCCCATTCGTGTGCTTCTTAGTTCTGACAAGTCCTGACAATCTTCTAGAAGCCCTTGAATTGACCAATTAGTCCTTAATTGTGGTAAAATCGGGATGGGTAAAATTAGGGTTCATGGCTTTCCTGGGTTTAGTTGATTTGGGGGGCGGGAAAGGAAAAAGGGGTAATATTTTATTTACTTTGACTGCTTTGACCCTTTGACCCGCTTTTTAATTTGTTTGACCGAATTGTTTATTTATTTGGGTGATGGATCGGGTTGTGGGTAGTGTTGGGCTGGGTAATAGATTTTAAGAGTTGGGCTGATGGATTATAGTGGTGGATTGGGTTATGAATTTAAGTGGTGGGATAAAAGATTTAAGGATTTAAATTTAAAGGTTTAAGGTTCTAGGGACTATTTATGGAATTGATGAAAATCAAGGGACTGAACTTGCTTATTTTTCAAAGTAAATCCAAGGGTGATTTTTGACATTTGGAGAAACTCAAGGGTTGACTTTGACTTTCCGAGCATATCTTTGATCATTTGATTCCCCGGCTTTGGCTTTGAGTCTATTCCACAACTCGTGCTCGTTTTCCGGGTTTTTCGTGTCTTTTGTCGGTTTTCTCGATATCCGTGCCTGCACAATCATAAACACAAAAACACTATATCTTTTGGCATTATGGACGGGTTTTTGGTTATTTTGGTCCGGTTTTGGTCAAGAAAAGGTATGTGTTTAAGCACATACCAAATTCCCCCAAACTAAGCTATTGCAATGTCCTCATGCAATGTTATAAAAACACGTTTTTAAAACCGAAAATTTCCAATCTCTTTTTACTAACTTTGAGAAGTAGCAAAATTTTCAAAAGAGATCAAGAAATCTTAAGTTCTAAAAACTCCCCATTTTTCCTTTTATTCTATTTTTGTATTTTTCTTATTATTCAAGTGACGGCTTTGTTTGACAATCATTATCTAACGATAATTTTTAGGGTCATAGAGTAGAAACACAACTCATAGAGGAGTGACCATAAGGATAAAATTCATCGTCCTTGATTTTTCACATGCTCCCAAACTAAGCTTATAAACGAGATCACAACCTATTTAGAAATTAGATGCCAACACTACTCATGGAAGTTACTTGTGTAAGAACCTCTCGCTCCCATCTTCTTATTTTTGTTTCTACTTATTTTATTTTTGTGAGAGAAATGAATTTCTTCATAATCTTCTCGATTTTATAAATATTATTCCGATAAAAATACCAAGTTTAAAATGCTAAGTAGTTTTCCATCTTCTTGCAAGAAAGTTTGCCTTAAAAATGAGGTCCAAATCAAGGTTATTACATACGTCCAAGACTAAAGAACTCATACAAACATGTAGACATAAGTTGTGGAGAAACATCACGTGCACCTCATGTGCCCGATCTAGGGTCATTCACATGCACCTCACGTGCCAACAACTTGTCTAACACATTAAGCACAAAATCCATACATCTTAACATACATTTTTTTTTTTTTTTTTTTTTTTTTTTTTTTTTTACTCAAACTTTTTTTCCCTCAATAACTTAATACCACGGGATTACCGGGTGTTTCCAAATCATCAAACATATAATAGTAACCCTTAGAAAACGAACCTTCACGGTTTAAATCCAAGACCTTACCGCCTTTAGAAGTAAGGATCCAAGGTCCGATCTCAATCCGAAATCTAAGAGCACTTTACAACTTATTCACTCAATACGGGACCTTGATGTGTACCCAATCTTTAGAGCAAAAATTCTTTTAAGAAGATGGAGAACTAAATTTCGTTCTAAACCTAAATATCTTTAATTATTTATACAATATATGGGGTGAAACAATTTTACGGGAGCAAAAGGCCACAAGTACCTACGACGAGCTCTAAAGAGAACCAACTACTCCACGTTTGGCATCTAACTTCTAAATAAATTCTATCATTTCTCGCTCTTCGCACATTTAAAAATCTCAAATAATGAAATTCGCGAATACTTAGCCGATAATCAGCCACGCATATATAAAGTCAGTTACAGAAACTTGCAAATTCTTTGAAAAGAATTCGCGTTTTCTAGCTCCTTATGTAAAAGACTAGCGAAAGCTTTTAAAGCCATGCATGTATAAAGTCAAGTACGGGAACACGCAAAAGAGCAGCTCCTTGTGTACAAGACTAGCACAAGCCTTTATGATCATCATTGGTTAAGGGAACAAGCTAGGGCTCAACACGCCCGGTCAAGTCAAAATTTTATTCCTACTCTACCCAGCGGAAAGTCAACAAAAATGTCAAAACTTATTATATTTTTGCACAAAATTTTTAAATTTTCTCAATTTTTTTGGATTTTTTTCAATTTTTGAGGAAAAACGGGATTGCATGAGAAAATAGCAAAAATGCAAGGCAAAAATCAAATCGCAAGATTACCCCCCCCCCCAGACTAGAATGAGACATTGTCCTCAATGTCTTAAAGGTACGGGTATCCCTACAAAAATCTAAGGCCGTTTATTAATTATGCCAAAAGATAGATGTAAAACGATAAGATTTTGGATATTGGATAAGCAGCGGATGATGAAACTCGAGTAGCGTGAAGGAAACTACGAGCACGAGAGTCTTCATCATCAGCATTCCTGGACACATCACAGAAAAACAACGAAGCACAAGATATGGGAGAGGAAGCCCTCCTCTTTATTAAGAAATAGAAAGAAGATAGATGGATAAGCATGGGGTGCCTCCCACGAAGCGCTTGTTTTTGTTAACCGAGTCACATGAGCTTGACTCGACCCCGAATTTAGTTGTCCATGGGGAAAGTTTGGAGATCCGGGACAACCATGGATGGTACGTCCCCTCCAAAATAGTGCTTCAACCTATGACCATTCACCTTAAAGTTTGGACCGTCTTTTTGAGCTAACTCGACGGTTCCATATGGAAAAACTTGAGTGATGGTGAATGGCCCAGACCAGCGGGTTTTGAGTTTGCCCGAGAAAATCTTTAGCCGAGAATTGAAGAGGAGGACTTGATCACCAACATTGAAAATGCGGTTTTTAATCTTAGAGTCATGAATCCTTTTTGTTTTCTCTTTGTAGATCAAAGAATTCTCGTAGGCTTGATCCCGAAGCTCATTTAATTCATTAATTTGGAGCTTACGGTGATCACCCGCGGTCTTAAGGTCAAAATTAGCATGTTTTAAGGCCCAGTATGCCTTATGCTCGAGCTCGATGGGTAGATGGCAGGCCTTTCCGTAAACCAGCTTATAAGGAGTACACCCGATGGGTGTCTTGAAAGCGGTCCGGAAAGCCCATAAAGCATCATCCAATTTGTCGGCCCACGAGGCTCGATTTTCACCAACGGTTCTTTCAAGGATACGTTTCAATCCACGATTCGAAACCTCAACTTGTCCGCTTGTTTGCGGGTGATACGCGGTAGAAAGTCGGTGAGTGACACCGTACTTGAGCATAACTTTTGCAAATTGATCATTGCAGAAGTGAGTACCGCGATCACTGATTATAGCACGAGGAGTTCCGAATCGGGAGAAGAGATTTTTTAAGAACTTAACAACCACTCGGGCGTCATTAGTGGGGAGCGCTTTAGCTTCAACCCATTTTGACAAGTAGTCGACGGCCACGAGGATATACTTATTCCCTCATGAAGACGGGAATGGCCCCATGAAATCGATGCCCCACACGTCAAAAATCTCACATACTTGAATTGCATTTTGAGGCATTTCGTCTTTTTGCGAGATTTTTCCTTGACGTTGGCAAGAGTCACAAGACTTTACCAAGTCGTGGGCATCGCGGTAGATTGTCGGCCAATAAAATCCAGAATCAAAGATTTTTTTAGCGGTGTAGCTGGCACCATGGTGTCCCCCCGTGGGTCCATTATGGCAAGCGTTGAGGATGTCAACGGCTTCTTGGCCATGCACACACCGTCTTATCACTTGATCGGCACATATCCGGAATAAGTAGGGATCGTCCCAGAAATAATGTTTAACATCTTTGAAAAACTTCTTTTTCTGCTGGGACGACATCCCTTTCACCACAAAATTCCCCGCATGGTAATTTGCGTAATCAGCAAACCATGGGGTACTTGGATCATTTTTTGAAGATATTTTTCCAAGTGTCTCGAGAGGAAATGTCTCGGTGATTTCCTTATTCTCAAGAACACTTTGATGAGGATTTTCTAGTCTGGACAAATGATCAGCGGCTAGATTCTCTGCTCCTTTTTTATCACGAATGATAATGTCAAATTCCTGGAGCAGAAGAATCCACCGAAGTAATCTCGGTTTAGCATCTTGTTTTGCTAAGAGATACTTTAGAGCAGAATGGTCCGTATACACTATGCTTTTTGATAAGACAAGATACGGTCTAAATTTCTCAAAAGCGTAGACAACGGCCAACAATTCTTTCTCAGTAGTAGTGTAATGAGATTGAGCATTGGTCATTGTCTTGCTAGCATAGTGTATCGGTTGGAAGTATTTGGACTTGCGTTGCCCCAGGACTGCACCGATAGCATAATCGCTTGCATCACACATTAGCTCAAAGGGCAAGTCCCAGTCGGGGGCAACCAAAATCGGTGCTTCAGTCAGTTTCTTTTTGAGAACCTCGAATGCTTCGATGCATTCGGGAGAGAAGATGAACGGAGCATCTTTTTCAAGAAGATGGGTCAGAGGCCGGGCAATTTTTGAGAAGTCTTGAATAAATCGTCTGTAGAAACCGGCATGACCAAGGAAACTACGGATTCCTTTGACGGTAGTGGGATGAGGTAGCTTAGTGATAACATCGACTTTAGCTCGATCGACCTCAATCCCAGATTTGGAAATCTTATGGCCGAGGACTATGCCCTCTTTAACCATGAAATGGCACTTCTCCCAATTTAGAACGAGATTGGTGCTTTCACACCGTTCAAGCATTTTCTCTAAATGGGAGAGGCACGAGGAGAAAGAATTTCCATAAACCGAGAAGTCATCCATAAAGACCTCCATCGTCGTCTCGATCATGTCATGGAATATGGCCATCATGCACCTTTGAAACGTGCCCGGAGCATTGCACAAGCCGAAAGGCATGCGTCGGTAGGCAAATGTTCCATAAGGACACGTGAAGGTGGTCTTTTCCTGATCTTGGGGATCAATTGGTATTTGAAAATACCCGGAAAAACCATCGAGAAAACAATAGAACTCATTTCCCGCCAAACGCTCAAGCATTTGGTCCATAAATGGTAAAGGGAAATGGTCTTTACGGGTAGCATCGTTGAGTTTTCGGTAATCGATACACACTCTCCATCCGGTGACGAGACGTGTGGGAATTAACTCATTTTCATCGTTTGTTATCACGGTCATTCCACCCTTTTTAGGCACACAGTGGACGGGACTAACCCATGAGCTATCCGAGATCGGATAAATCATCCCAGCGTCGAGGAGTTTAATAACTTCCTTTTTGATGACATCATGGATTTTTGGGTTAACCCGTCTCTGTTGCTGGACGGCGGGTTTGAAATTATCTTCCAATAAGATCTTATGGGTGCAGAATTTAGGGTCAATACCCTTTATATCAGATATCTGCCATGCAATGGCACTTTTATGCTTTTTAAGCACGTCTAAGAGTTTTGTCTTCTCCTCATCTTTGAGAGCTTTTGAAATGATGACGGGAAATGTATCGGAATCTCCCAAGAAAGCATATTCAAGATGAGGAGGTAAATCCTTGAGCTCAAGCTCCGGAGGATTTTCAATAGACGGCTTAATTTCCTTAACGTCGGCCATTTTAAGGTCCATCGGAGGGGAAAAAGGGGTAGGGTCTTCATTCAAAAGTTGTTCAAGCATAAGAATATCCCCCTCCGGATCATAATAAGAATCATCATCTTCCGGTGAAGAAGATGTGTCGGTAGCAAGAAACTCATTGACCTCTTCCAAAAAGAAATCACCTCCCTCAAACGGAGTGAAGGACGGGGAAGAGTCGGAGATGATAGGTGAAGAAATAGTAGACGGAGAAGAATCATCAATAGAGGTAGAAGAAGAATCCAAAGTGGGATTGCCACTAGAAAAACCAAGAATCTCTTGAGCATACTCCTCCGTAGTGACGTCAATAATATCAACACGGTTCACGGACATGCAATTATCGTTGGAGGAGTATCTCGCGTTTTGATCCAAATCGAAAGTCACGGCTTCATTACCAACTCGCAAGGTAATCTCTTCATCATAAACATCAATCAACGCACGCCCGGTTCTTAAGAATCCTCTCCCGAGAATGAGAGGAACTCGGGGATCGGCATCAAATTCGACAATCACAAAGTCTGCCGGAAAATGGAACTTTCCCACATTAACGTAGACATCTTCGGCGATTCCAATTGGTCGAGTAATTGATCGATCTGCGAGCTCGAGAGTCATCCGGGTCGGAGTAAGAGCGGGGAGAGATAATTTTTCCCAGACGGACTTAGGCATTAGGTTAATGCTAGCGCCAAGATCGGCCAAGGCGAAACATTGAACCATCCCCGGAAAATTGCACGGAATAAGGAACTTTCCGGGATCTCCAAGCTTTTCCGGAAGCTTTTTAAGGAGAACCGCAGAACATTGCTCATTCAACGGGGTTGTTTTTGCCATCTCAAACAATTTATCTTTGTTGCTCAGTAAATTCTTCACCATCGATGCAAACTTCGGCATTAAGAGAGCAGCATCTGCAAAGCTAATTTCGAAACTCATATCTTGAAAGATTTGGTAGAATTTCTCCATCTGATGCATGTTCTTATCATGGTGCTTTTGTTCATCAAGTCGCGATGGATACGGAAGTTTTATCTTAACGGGAACCTCTTGTTCAAAATCAACTTTCCCTTTTCCTTTTGACGATTGGACAACCGGAGGTTGGATGTCTTCGGTCCTTCCGTTATTAGTAGGAAGTGCCGTATCCGTTGTCTCCTCGGTTTCACGGGCGACTACCTTGGGAGGAAGAGAAGAAGAGGTAGTCGGAGCCGTAGGTCCATCATAACAAACACCACTACGTGTTGTGATCGCTTTAACATCTCCCCTCGGGTTTGCGATCGTGTTGCTGGGAAGAGAAGTAGTACCCGAACCCGAGGGTTGATCATTTAAACGTTTCTTAATCTCACTCATTTCCTTAGTTAACAACTCTTGAGTTCTTATCAAATTTTGATTTTGAAGCATTAATTGTCGAAGAATCTCATCCGAGGGTGGCGGATTTGGAACAACATTTTGATTTTGATTAAAATTTTGCCCTCGGTTGTTGTTATTGAAACCTTGATTATGAAAATTCCCTTGATTTTGATTTATATTTCCTTGATTAGCATTGAAATTCCCATAAAAATTCCCTTGATTTTGATTTCCTTGAAAACCCCGGTTTTGATGTTGATTAAAACCATTGTTTTGAAAAGCATTATTTGCACGATTTTGATTATTGTTCACTTGATTACGGTTTTGACCTTGATTTTGATTTTGATTGTTGAATCCCGGTGGTGTTCCAAGTGAATTGTTTGAACGGTAGCTAAGGAGATTACGATCACCTTGGGGTTGGTAACCATTACCACCCGAATTAGTAGCATACACATTCTCGTGTCCATAAGCCCCGGTGGCCGGACACTCGAAATAAGAATGAGGACCACCACATATCTCACAACCATGATTAATCACATTGACTTGGTTGGGTGTTTTCTCAATAACAAATGAATCGAATTTCTTATTAAGTGCGGCGAGAGCATTCATAACTTCTTCATTGTTCTTACTATTAGCACTAGACGTTTGAAGCTTGTTCCTTGAATTTCTCACACGGGCTTTGTTTTCAATTATTCCGAACGCCTCTCGAGTATTACGAGCCAATAAATTTCCACCGGCTGCCGAATTGAGTGAATCTTGATCGGCAAGACTCAAACCATTATAAAAGGTATCGATTTGATGAAGCTCCGAAAAACCGTGGTTCGGACATTTCTCAATCAACTCCTTAAACCGATCCCAAGCCTCGCTGAACGATTCATCAAAGGCTTGTTGGAAACGTAAGATTTGAGCGCGGAGATTAGAAATCTTAGAAGGAGGATAGAAATGGTTCACGAACTTTGAAGCTAGGTCACCCCAAGTATAGATCGAGTTCGGGGGTTCCTTCTCAAGCCAAGTTCGAGCCGCTCCCTTAAGGGAGAAAGGAAATAACTTCATCTTGATCGCATCATATGATACTTGGTTAAGCTTAATGGTCTCAACTATATCCGTGAAGTTCCTGATGTGAATGTGAGGATCTTCACTCTCGAACCCGTGGTAAGAGATACCAGTGATGAGGTTCAATAACCCGTGATTGATTTCAAATTGATTAGCAAGTATGTCGGGAATCACAATGGCCCTTCGCACACCATTAAATGGTGTTTGAAGTTGTTCCTCCATCGGACGGAGGTCGGGGCCCGGTTGTGCTCCTTGATTAGGCTCCACCGGAGGAGCTTGATTGTCGTTCATTTCCTCAACGTTTGGGAAATGAATACGGTGTGTGTGTCGAATTACCCTTTCGGGATTTGATAATGGAGAAATAAGATTTTGAGAAGATGAGCGGGTGTTCATACACCAAAAAGGAAACAAAAATGAAAATCAAAAATCTTTTTGTATTTTTGGTTAGGAATTATTTTTGGCTTTTTTAATATATTGAAAAACAAAAGACTTTATTTTCTTTTTGGTAACCGTTACGTTAACCGTAACCGTTTCCTTTAAAACTACGCGCAGCGTGGCGGGAAGGCAAAGGTAGCTCCGAAGATGCTTAAAAACCCGCCTTCTTCAGCTCGACAATTTAATGTCAAGCTTCCTTAAACCCCGTGATTAGGTTGTAGTAATAAAGTAATCCGATAACGATTAATTTCACGATTTGTTTTGTTGTTATTTGGAATGGTTTACAACCGCCCTCCTTCAACGGAAGACGGAGGATGTTTATTAATGATGTATTTATGAAAACACTTTAGGAAAAGTGTTTTATTTATTATATTTTTGTATTTTTATTTTTTATAAAAAACAATAACTTCCAAGGAAGGATCTTCAAATCACAAAAACAACGGACGAAATCGACGCACTCGTTTCAAGCCTTCCCCGGCAGCGGCGCCATTTTATTGATGCAATATATTTTTTTATTTTTATTTTTCCAAAGAAATATTCGTGAAAATATTTCCCCGGGTCGTTCTCCCAACGAAGGTTTGACGGCGAATTTGTCGAATCGGAGTCGTGAATATGTGAAGTGAATAAGTGACGTGAAAGATTATTTTTTTAGAATTGATTACACTATAATAAGAAAAATTAAAAGCAATCTACGTTATTAAAATAAATGCACACAAAGAAAATTCAAATAAATGCAAATCCCGGGCTAATCCCGAGATTTATAAATCTATTAGTGAAATTATACTAAAATAAAATAAAATCTAATGGACGAAAATGAATTTTATTAAAAACTGATTTTATAAAAGAAATTTAAGAAAATAAAGTTTTATAAAAAACGAGGGACTAAAAATGCAATTTAGGAAACTTTATTTAAGCTAAAACTTTTTAAAACAAAGACAAGGACTTAAACTGTAATTTCTGAAACTTCAATAAAACTTAAAACGATTTGAAGCAAAGACAAGGTCCAAACTGTAATTCTTGAAACTTTAATAAAACTGAAAATGATTTAAAACAAAGTGAGGGACCAACTTTGATTAAACTGAAACTCAAGGACTGAATTGAAAAGATCTTAAAAACTAAAAACGAGTTACACTTTCAAACAAACCCAGGTTCGAATCCTGGTTGATACAAATCATCCAAACTATTTTTTTTTTGTTTTTCTTCTTTTGAAATTCAAATAACAACTAACTAAAACTATTTTTTAATGAAAAGAAGAAGCTCAAACAAGATTAAAATAGCTGGAAATCAGCTTATTCACAAGACAGTCAACTTATGCACACTTCTTTATAAAACAGTCCAAACAGGCACACAATAGACTCAAATAAGCTATCCAAATAAGCTAATAAGAACAATCCAAAAGCAGATTCTTAGAGACAGCTGGCTAGTCTAACTTTTGCCCCAATAAAATCACACTTACATCAAATAGATTACAAGAAATCTGCTTATGAACTATTGCTTGTGACTGAGGTGCAGGGGAGGACTTATTCAATCCTAGCAACTTTGAGCTTATTTTGAATTAAGCTAATGAATACCAAATTGAAATCTTCTTATTGATCTAACTTCACAAGCTAGCTAACTACTCAGAAAACTCATTCAAACTTATTTCCAATCTCTAATGATTCCTATAATTGATCCAAAAGTTTAAGCTATTTCTGCTTTAACTAATTTTTGTTGACTTTTTGATTCTTTGAATGCTTTGACTAATTCTAAATTAGATTGATCTAAACTAACTTAAGATGCTATATTAAGCTATTGTGAATCCAGATTAAACTAACTAACACTATTTTGCTCCTATGATCGAAATTATGCCTACTGATTCACTAATCTGCAGCAGTTCTAATATGCAAACTGATTTTTGACTTCTATTGTTTAAACTACTAATATAAAGCTTACTTTAGACTAATATTAACCTAAGTGAGCTATATGAACTGATGTTACTACTAATTCGAGCCTACAACTCCTTCATGCTCACTGATCCAAACACCCTATAAATGTCCTCTATTAAACTGTTTTGGAGTAGCAGTTAGAATCAGGTTAAAACTCCATCATATAAACTGAATTTATGATCAAATAACCTAAATTAAACTCAATAACAAGTTCACAAACCAATTAAATTCACAGATGTTCAGATGCAAATTCGAAACAGTATCAAACTATTGATATCAAGCTAATGAAGATGGATTAAACTACTGAGATCAAGTAATAAGAGGAACATATAAGCAACAATTAACAGATAAACATTAACAAAAACAAATCTACACTACTCTAAACTACTGATGCATAATCGAATTAAAGCAAAAAGTTAGAACTCACAAGGAACTTTCCCTCAGCTAAACAGAGGGTTAACTTGAACCTAGCCTATCTTTAGATAGGCCAACTGCTTCCTTTTCTCAGTTTGGACTACCAAATTTAACCCGAATTCATGATCATCACCATACGTTGACTTTTGTTGACCAAATTGATGAAGTTTGAAAGTGACTGAGTTAAACCTTACACAAGCTCACTAAAGCTATGGACAGCTAAAATGAACCTTATCAAACTTAAATCAAACTAATTGAAACCTGTTTTTGAAATTTGAAGAACATTTTTATTATTTTTATGAATTTTCTGATTTTTGTAAGTTTTAGAAGAATAACAAATACTATTAACTGAAATACTTGACTGAAATTGATTGCTTGATTATGATAAAACAGTAACAAACTATTCAAACTCAAATGGAACTAAGAAGAGATTAAAAGTAAAATTCAAAGAAACTTGGAATTTAAAGAAATAAACTACACTTTCATTAATTGAGAACTGAATTACATTTAAAAGAAAATACAATTTGAGAAATGAAATTGACAGAGTTTCCCTACACTATAATCTACATACTCAAATGAAGAATCAAAACCTCCTTTTATAGCCGAGGGTGAGAAGGTTGTGGTCTCAAATGCCAGGTTGGCAATCCGAGGGATTGTGTTACTTTAGAGCTCATATACACCGTTTGATCATTTCCCAATCATTCCCTTTCAATTAACACCCTTGGATCACTGATTATGATGTGTTTCGCCCAATGAAATAATGCCACGTAGCCCATTCGTGTGCTTCTTAGTTCTGACAAGTCCTGACAATCTTCTAGAAGCCCTTGAATTGACCAATTAGTCCTTAATTGTGGTAAAATCGGGATGGGTAAAATTAGGGTTCATGGCTTTCCTGGGTTTAGTTGATTTGGGGGGCGGGAAAGGAAAAAGGGGTAATATTTTATTTACTTTGACTGCTTTGACCCTTTGACCCGCTTTTTAATTTGTTTGACCGAATTGTTTATTTATTTGGGTGATGGATCGGGTTGTGGGTAGTGTTGGGCTGGGTAATAGATTTTAAGAGTTGGGCTGATGGATTATAGTGGTGGATTGGGTTATGAATTTAAGTGGTGGGATAAAAGATTTAAGGATTTAAATTTAAAGGTTTAAGGTTCTAGGGACTATTTATGGATTTGATAAAAATCAAGGGACTGAACTTGCTTATTTTTCAAAGTAAATCCAAAGGTGATTTTTGACATTTGGTGAAACTCAAGGGTTGACTTTGACTTTCCGAGCATATCTTTGATCATTTGATTCCCCGGCTTTGGCTTTGAGTCTATTCCACAACTCGTGCTCGTTTTCCGGGTTTTTCGTGTCTTTTGTCGGTTTTCTCGATATCCGTGCCTGCACAAACAAAAACACAAAAACACAATATCTTTTGGCATTTTGGTCGAGTTTTTGGTTATTTTGGTCCGGTTTTGGTCTAGAAATGGTATGTGTTTAAGCACATACCAGCACCCATAACTTATCCATGGGGGGCTCTGCCAAACAACCTACATTTCCCTTTCAATGGAAGGCTTCAGTTGTTTGGGAACACTCTCCCTCCATGATGACCAACCATTACCTCCTGTGATGGTGTATTGAGAGGACAAAGAAGGTTCATCTTACACACCTCTCTATTCCACTTATCATACACCATCCTCCTAGACCATTTACCCTTCACAATGGGGACCCTACTTTATGGTAAATTCATACCAGTTAGGCCTCCTACTTAGCCATGCTTGACTGTCCAATTCCCTCCCAAGGCCAAATTGAACAATCAAGAGGTTACCATAGGTACAACCATACCAGTTAGAACTCCAAGATACAAGGTATCACTCCATTGTAATGGTCTGAATATAAGAGCAGTGGTATTTAACTGTGACATATAACCACTGATATATCATCAAAGAGAATATCATTGACTGAAAAATACTTTCAACAGTTGTACACTCCATATCCAAACACCCCTTAAAGATCAGTTATTCCACCATGTCCTCAATACAGCTGTAACACCCGCTCCCCAGGTGTTGGGACCCCACCCTAGATGAAAGTGGGTAAAGAACTTATGTGATTGGTTGGTCAACAAAGCTACATGGAAGTCAAACCCGGTAGTTAAACTAATAGTCAAAGTATGACTAACATAGTGATATGGGATATGATGAATAAACTAGAAGGACCTAAGTTGCCAAGTGTTAATTATGTGTTATAAGTTAGTTGTGGTTAAAATAGAAGGAATGAGACTTGAGGGACTAATTATGTCAAAGGGCCAAAGTCCACACCTAACTAGTTATATCTAGTTATTTCTAGATGAGTCTTGCATTATTGAGGTGCGTGAGAAGGCCGGTTTTCTAGTGAGAAGAAAAGGAGGGAAATTAGCTAGGTAATGATCTATGAAGAAGAAAGTGAAGATCAAGTGTCTATAGCCTTCCCTTAGTGATGATCATCACAAGTAAGTAATTCATTGTCTTGTTTTAGTAAAGTTATAGATGAGAAGAAAAGTGAGAAATCATCATATGATATGGGTATGATCATATGATGATTTGGTTAGTAAGATGAGTATGTTTTGATGGGTTTTGATAACCCTTGTTTATGTATTTGAGTATTATGTGAGTAGGTTTTAATTATGATGGATGATGATGATGAGGATGGAAGACCATAATGATGATGATGATATTGATGTTATGTAGCTTGGATTGAGGTAAGTAAACCGGTATAATGTAAAGTTATAATGATTTCTATGCATTATGTGTTATGTGGCTAATATGTTAAAGTTATGGTTGTTAGTATAATGGTAGTATATGTAAGAGATTATAAGGTTAGAGGATGTGTTAGTATGAGTGGATTAAGGGAAAGGAAAGGTTAAGGCTTATGTGGTTAAGGTATATGTTATGCTCAATGTCATTGGATTAATGGTTGTGTAATGTGTAATGTATTGAATGAGGTATAATGTTAAGTTATATCCGTTTTACTTACTAAGCATTCGTGCTTACGGTTTAAGTGTTCAATGTTTTGTAGGCTCATATATGATGCTATGGCTTGGAAGAGAGCAAGGCTTGGGTTATAGCTTAAGGATACGAAAGTGGATTGGAAATAATAAGCATTAGGAGCTAGGTAGAATGCCGAGCTCGAGTCATGGTTGTATCCCCGAGAGTCTCTTTTATGAGTCGTATAATGTGTGTCAAAGTCGGGTAACGGTTTGGAAGTCTAACGATGGGTCAAAGTGTGTTTTATGTGTTTTTGAGTAAAGTCTAAAGGGGCGTTTGGTTTATGTGTAAACGTACCCATTTTGAGTAGTAAACGGGTCAAGTACCCTTGAAACATGTTTGATATGTTAAATAAATGAAGTTGGTCAAGTTAGATGTGAAACGGAAGTGGTATAAGTGGTTTGTTGTGAAAATGGGTCAAAACGGGTTATTTGCATAACCCGTCTCATTTGTAAAAGTACCCCTTCGGGGTGTTAATCGGTAAATGTTTTTGTATGAAAATAAACTATTGGACATACTAAAGGATTCTGGAAAGTTTCGTCAAGTTTCGAGTCCGGGAGGTCAGGTTTCTGAGCGGGCCTGGCGAAAATGCAAAATTGGGACAGTAGGTCTGTCCAGATTTGCTGGACAGAGAAGATACGGCGCATCTCCTTGTTGAGATATGGCGTATCAGGTGATACGGCGCATCTCCTTTTTGAGATACGGCGCATCTATCCACAGTCCAGGTTTGACAGTTTTCAAAAAAATCATATCTTTTAATCCGTAAGTTGAAATAGGTCGTGCCACCTATCGTTTCGAAGGTAATTGAGTCTAGTTTCATTTAAAAATAGTCTCAAGGGATAAAAGTTTATAGATTTTTGTCAGTGGTCAAAAGAGTAAGCAGATGTCCGTTAAAGTGAGTCGATTCCGCGTAAAAAGTTTTAAATTTTGGTCTAAACGGGCACAGGGCGTTACAACTTGGTATCAGAGACAGGTTTAAGTGAATTAGGTTCTCTTTAGGATTGCCTAGACTTAAACCACTCGTAGACGTGTTGAGCTTAAGTTTAAGTAACGCCGGCTAATATTGTGAAAGTTATAGGATTTGAATGTTGAATTATGAAATGGATTATGTGCTTGCTATACGAGTTTAATGATGAGGATTTATGAATATGTTTTATGTAATCTAGGTGGTGAAGGAATTGATGTGTAAATGATAGGATTACCGTGCACCTTGGGTTGTGTCGGTAATTATTATGTGATTATGTGAATGCACACTATAGAAGTAATAAAGAATGTGTATAGAAAGTATAAGTAGTATGCTTGCTATAGAAAGACGAGAATAGAATGTCGTACTAGTGAGAAATTATAGGTGGGCATAAGATGTTATATGAGAATGTGTTCATGGCAAAGACTTAGATGTTGAGTAAAGCGAATTGTCGAAATAAGAAATTGCAAAATATTAAAGAGACGTACGAGTAATGAATGATACCTAAAGTAGCTATTGCATCGATTGCTAAAGTAAAGAAGTAAGTACCTTAACGATAATAGACAAATGGTATGTCATAGACGTGTTCAGATGTTCTAAATCATAAATTGAGAATAGATTAACGAAGTGTAAACGTTTAGTGACGTTTATCTCTTATGGAAAGAATGATCGAGTGTGGGTTAAGAGTATGAATGAGATAAGTATGTACTAATGTGTTGTCGTTTTTATGTAAAGTTTTATTGTGGCATAGGCAAGGTGATTATGTATGCGAGTTATAATGTGATGTATAGACAAAGTGGAAAAAGTAAACTACAAGGGAACTTGAATTAAATGAGTCACGCCTAAAATTCTTGTTGTGATATGAAGTGTTATAAATGGGATAGATGAACGAGTTTTAAATTATAATGTAAGACCAATGTATGGTCTAGAAAATGATTCATGTTAAACGTTGGGACAAGTCATGTCAAGATTTAAGTGAGTCAATCGGGATGAAATAGGCAACATTAAAAGAATGAACATGTGTAAAATGGAGTAAGAGAATACTGTGAAGCTAACAAGAAAACGATAAGTGTAATGTGACAACTTGGATGAAATGTAATATATATATATATATATATATATATATATATATATATATATATATATATATATATATATATATATATATATATATGTATATTCAAATGTGCGAGGGTATGAAAAAGATGAACATTACTAAGATGGTGTCGAGTAATGAAAGGTAATGGGCGAGTAACTAAAAAATGCGTAAACCAAGGGGAAAAGAATACGAAAAGGTGTAGTCTAAGAAATACTTGAGCAATGAATAAGAAGTGAACGTAGAATTAGTAAAGTGGAAGCGATTGATTGATAATGGCACGTAGCGAATTGTTTACCGAGCACTTTGATTAGTGCCGGTGATTACATCATGATTATATGAATACATGTTAAAGTAACGGTAATGGGATATGAATAGGAACGATAAGTGGTATTAGAGGTGGGATCAATAAGTAACTTAAGGTGTTAACGCATAAATAATGAAACGTGATGGCGAGAAGTGTACTAAATAATAATGTGTAATGATAAGAGGAAATTAACACTTTGATTGTTAAGGGTTGCTGACATAAGGAAAACGAATAAGATTAAACAATGACATTTTAAGTGTAAATCGTAATGATATTAAGCATACTAAGGTAAAGTGTGAAAAGACAAGACGAAACTAGCGAATTAATGAGTAAGTGTTTAAAGACTTGAAGATTAAAGAATGAGGACGGGGAATGATGTCATAAAATGTGACCAACATATGGTCTTATTATATTTAACGACTAAAGGCTAATGTTAAAGTAGTATAGAGATGGGGTAACAGTAAGGTAAGGTACTTGAGGTTAAGTTTTAACGTGAAGTTGTGATAAAAAGGGTTGGTATATAAAGGATGGAAACTAAATGAAAAGTTTAACTACTAAAGGCTAGATGCGATAAACTAAAAAAAAAATGTAAATGAGAATGAGATGAGTAGGTAGGAGGATTGAGCATGTGCATGAATGTATAGTAATGATAACAATGTTATGGTGAGATGTAATGAAAGTAAGAACGACTTGGCGTATTGATTAATAAATGTCTAGTAAACTAAAAGTTATAAAACGGGATTTACGCAAAAGGATATGTGAATAATTACCAAGAATGGCATTTTTCTAAATGCATAGATAAGTAATGAGATGAGCTAAGTAAGAAAGCCAAAATGTAATAAAAATTTGGTGTGGTAAACGTAACGAACCTATGTGATGGAAAGTGTACGAAGAAAAGGTGACGCTAATAAGCGTGTTATAGATAATGACCCATGAAGGGTAGATATGTAAAAAGGCGAGATAGAACAATATCTCTTGAATACATAAATAATTTAAGAAGTCAGATAAGATTATGAGAATAAGAACGCGACGAGTCAAAAATGTAAGAGAGAACGAGACGAGTATGCATGAGGTTAAGGTATCGTCTTAAAATCATTATATTACGGCTAAGGCGATTGGCGGTAATTATTAATAATGAATGCAAGTGTTACAATTGACGATATGTGTAAAGTCTATAAGTAAAAGAGTTGAGTAGACTAACGTGTAATGTAAAAGGGGTAGAAATGATTAACGCGGGTTAAAGAACGTAAGCTAGTGTGAAAGGTATAAAGACGCAGAAAATGCGTAAGATAACTAAAACGTGCAAGAAGAACGAATGGTACTAATGAATGAATGTAAGCTAACCTATGCAAGGTCTAAAAGTGGAAAGAGTCGGGTGGACTAAAAGAGTAAAGTAAGAGGTGAAAATGACTAAAGCGGGCTTAGAAAGTAAGATAATAAACACATAGAAGTGTGTATTTATAATAAGCATGCTCATATGCTCTATGCGCTTGCGTTTACTAAAATAAATGGATGAGATAATGTGTGTAGAATAAAATGTTAATGGCTTGGATCCGATGTTAGAATGTGAAAGTGGTAAAGTGATGAATGTTAATGATCCTTCGGGATGAATTTCAATGATCCTTTGGGATGTGTGTTAAAGGTGGTATCCTTCGGGATGACCAAGTCAACGAATGATAAAGAATCCTTCGGGATGTGTTAAAGATCCTTCGGGATAAAATGTAATGCCTTCACCGGAAAAGATTGCCTACATCCTTGGCATGTGTAATAACCCCTTCGGGGAAAATGTTAAAGTGAAGTGGATCCAAGCTAGAAAATGGAAAGGTTAAATAACGAGTGAAATATAAAATGAAAATGAAATTATAAAAGTCTAATTGGGAAGTAGGAGTGGTAGTGTTATGTCGGGAGTACATAACCATGAGTTTATATTTCCTGATTTACATCGATTGGGACGCCTCTCCATGTAAATGAGGAATTATAAACGAGTGGGCTATGTGTTGCCGACACGGCACGAGTAGGGTTAGAAGAGTAGAAAGCGAAAGTCTAGAGCTAGTTAAAAGATTATAAGAACTAAGATAGGAGGATTAAGATTTGAGTACGCCTTTTAGTGAGAACTTATGAGAAACCTATGCTTGAGTGTTAAGTCTAAGTTGACGAAACTAAGGAATTGTAATGATGTTTCAAAATGTTGTAAAACGTAATTGTGCCATGGTGCAAGGTATGAGTAATGGAAATAGTTGATGATGAATATCATGTGTAATGTGAAGATAAATGTTAAAGTATGATGCTATGAAGCCATTTCATGTGGTAGACTTTGAGACTCGTAAGATAAGTGAAAATGACGTGAAGAAAGGAGAAGAATAAATGAGAAAATTGTAAAAACTTAAAAAGAAGTGATTAAGTAATGTTAATAGAACGTGAAAGCATTAGCCAAATGAAATTATGTAAAGTCTAATAACACGAGTTTCTTAAGTATCAAGTAGTCAAAGAATGAGAATAGAGGATAAAGCAAGTGAGAACGTGGTGTAACGGTAATAGAACGGACTAAAATGATAGCTAACCTTAGCGAGTATGCCTCGTTTGGTGTAATAGACAAGGTAAGAGTGGTATGATTATAAAAGTAAGCGGAATGTAATGCGAGTTAAGACCATGTGATGTGTTTTAGTGCATATGGAGTTGCAAGATCATGTAGATCGTTGCACTATATAACTAAGAGTTGAGGTGTTTGGAATGAGATGAATTATGTGACTAAGTGTAGTATAGTAAAGAACGACAGATTTCGGGGACGAAATCTAAATAAGGGGGATAGAATTGTAACACCCGCTCCCCAGGTGTTGGGACCCCACCCTAGATGAAAGTGGGTAAAGAACTTATGTGATTGGTTGGTCAACAAAGCTACATGGAAGTCAAACCCGGTAGTTAAACTAATAGTCAAAGTATGACTAACATAGTGATATGGAATATGATGAATAAACTAGAAGGACCTAAGTTGCCAAGTGTTAATTATGTGTTATAAGTTAGTTGTGGTTAAAATAGAAGGAATGAGACTTGAGGGACTAATTATGTCAAAGGGCCAAAGTCCACACCTAACTAGTTATATCTAGTTATTTCTAGATGAGTCTTGCATTATTGAGGTGTGTGAGAAGGCCGGTTTTCTAGTGAGAAGAAAAGAAGGGAAATTAGCTAGGTAATGATCTATGAAAAAGAAAGTGAAGATCAAGTGTCTATAGCCTTCCCTTAGTGATGATCATCACAAGTAAGTAATTCATTGTCTTGTTTTAGTAAAGTTATAGATGAGAAGAAAAGTGGGAAATCATCATATGATATGGGTATGATCATATGATGATTTGGTTAGTAAGATGAGTATGTTTTGATGGGTTTTGATAACCCTTGTTTATGTATTTGAGTATTATGTGAGTAGGTTTTAATTATGATGGATGATGATGATGAGGATGGAAGACCATAATGATGATGATGATATTGATGTTATGTAGCTTGGATTGAGGTAAGTAAACCGGTATAATGTAAAGTTATAATGATTTCTATGCATTATGTGTTATGTGGCTAATATGTTAAAGTTATAGTTGTTAGTATAATGGTAGTATGTGTAAGAGATTATAAGGTTAGAGGATGTGTTAGTATGAGTGGATTAAGGGAAAGGAAAGGTTAAGGCTTATGTGGTTAAGGTATGTGTTATGCTCAATGTCATTGGATTAATGGTTGTGTAATGTGTAATGTATTGAATGAGGTATAATGTTAAGTTATATCCGTTTTACTTACTAAGCATTCGTGCTTACGGTTTAAGTGTTCAATGTTTTGTAGGCTCATATATGATGCTATGGCTTGGAAGAGAGCAAGGCTTGGGTTATAGCTTAAGGATACGGAAGTGGATTGGAAATAATAAGCATTAGGAGCTAGGTAGAATGCCGAGCTCGAGTCATGGTTGTATCCCCGAGAGTCTCTTTTATGAGTCGCATAATGTGTGTCAAAGTCGGGTAACGGTTTGGAAGTCTAACGATGGGTCAAAGTGTGTTTTATGTGTTTTTGAGTAAAGTCTAAAGGGGCGTTTGGTTTATGTGTAAACGTACCCATTTTGAGTAGTAAACGGGTCAAGTACCCTTGAAACATGTTTGATATGTTAAATAAATGAAGTTGGTCAAGTTAGATGTGAAACGGAAGTGGTATAAGTGGTTTGTTGTGAAAATGGGTCAAAATGGGTTATTTGCATAACCCGTCTCATTTGTAAAAGTACCCCTTCGGGGTGTTAATCGGTAAATGTTTTTGTATGAAAATAAACTATTGGACATACTAAAGGATTCTGGAAAGTTTCGTCAAGTTTCGAGTCCGGGAGGTCGGGTTTCTGAGCGGGCCTGGCGAAAATGCAAAATTGGGATAGTAGGTCTGTCCAGATTTGCTGGACAGAGAAGATATGGCGCATCTCCTTGTTGAGATATGGCGTATCAGGTGATACGGCGCATCTCCTTTTTGAGATACGGAGCATCTATCCACAGTCCAGGTTTGGCAGTTTTCAAAAAATCATATCTTTTAATCCGTAAGTCGAAATAGGTCGTGCCACCTATCGTTTCGAAGGTAATTGAGTCTAGTTTCATTTAAAAATAGTCTCAAGGGCTAAAAGTTTATAGATTTTTGTCAGTGGTCAAAAGAGTAAGCAGATGTCCGTTAAAGTGAGTCGATTCCGCGTAAAAAGTTTTAAATTTTGGTCTAAACGGGCACGGGGCATTACAACAGCCTTCATCCTCCCAATCCTATTATTAAGCTTGAATTTTCCTTAGGAATTTGACTTTCCACAACTGTTCAGCATCTAGTACATTGGCAGTCGGCTTAACAGTTATGGAAGCCATTTTGGCTCTCAATTCTTCACAGATAATATCAAATACTTCCTCTTCATTCCTCTTACAGTTATTGAACATTCTCCAATTCCTTTCTTGCCAAGTATAGTACACTGTAGCAGCAAGACTAAGTTTTCTAATAATACCCCAAACACTCCTTCCATTTATCTCTTTACTCAACACTTTCACAGTATTCTCCCAAGTGACTTCATTAACTGTTATTTTAGCAAGTCCACATACTTTCTCCCATATCCCCTTAGCAAAGTCACACTTGAAGAACAGGTGGTCATGAGAATCTGCTTCTTTATTACATAAACTACATACATAGTTTCTATTAGGATACCATTTTTCAATTTGTCTTGAGTGCACAGTTTTGACTTAACAGCCAACCACAGGATAAAATTGTGTTTAGGAATGCAATTAGAATGCCATACAAGATCTTTCCAACAAACTGTAGCAAAATTTCCTCTGATGTCTTTCCAAACAGTACTGGTAGAGAACTTTTTCTCATTGCCATCATTATCAATCCAAATATGTTCATCAGGATGATTCTTAAGGAAAGGAACAACAATATTACTCAACCAAGTATACTTACTCAACCAGTTTTGAGCCCATTTCCAGCCCTGATCATTTATCATATCTGCAATACAGTCTGAATCTTTAAAACCTGCATAGAATACCTCTTTTTTGCTAATTCTGCTAGATAATGAAATTCCATTGTCCCATTTATCATCCCAGACATTAATGCTTTTACCATCACCAATCTTGTACCTCATATATGTTAGAGTTATGGAAAAATATTAAAATGTATATGACTAGAATCGAACACGGGACCTTGGGATTGCACACTTTACGTATGAATGATCAAAGGAATAATTAATATATATATTTAATTATTTGAACACAAATAAATAAAGGAAGGGGTTGAGTGTCGAATTTTGAAACTTGAGGAAGTGTTAGACTCAAACTTGGAGAGCAAGTTTGGAGCCTATAAAACCCCTCAAGCTCTCAAAAGGCACGGATGATAATATACCTAAAAAGTCAATCGAATTTATGAATTCTTAATCATAGCATGTATCGAACAGTACCTTGGCACATGTATATTGAAAGATATGCATGTACAGTAGATGCACTATGCATGATTGGAATATTATTCTCTTCCTTTTCTTCTCAAACTAATCGATCAACTTTCTTTAAGGGTGGATCGAATGGGTTTTTTATTAAACAAATGATTTTGGTTTAATAATTGTGTTCATTCACTAGCATCAACCTTTGATCGATTATAGTACGTGTGTACAAAACCATGGTAATAACTTACTTTAGTTATTCCATCTTGGATTGTGGAACAAAAGGGTAAGGGGTTCCACGTTAATCCTTTTATATATTCAAGGGAAGAAAAGTGAAGATCGATCCTTGTTCTTGCTAGGATCTTGAGGTAACTCTATTTATTATTCGGTAATTCTTTATACGTGTTAAATACGATCCTGCTTCCGCTACATGCTCTTTATGTGTTTATTTTTTTAGATGTTGATCACGTTATTTAAATTCCAACAGTGACATCAAGAGCCAATTTAACATGTTAATGTAATTACCTAAACGCATAATAAAAATCAATTCTTGATTTATACACACTTGTTATGTCGATTTTTATTTTTTAGGGTTTGTTTTTGTAGAAAACATTCTAAATAAAAATCGAATAGAATTTAGGGTTAGGGTTTCGACCCTATTTTAACTAATTAATTCGTTTGTAACCCTAAATTAAGAACATGTTGTGCTATGTGTTTATTTGAGTAATTAGGGTTACGTTCCTGATTGATCCATAATTCTTCATGCAAGGAATTATGGATTAGGTTTTGTTATGTGCTACATGTTTTTAGATAAATCTAAAATTAGGGAAGACCTAATTATATATATTAATGAATCAGTTATGTGCAATGTGGTATGTAATTATTAAAACTTACGCGGTCAATTTATTGGCGTTTGTGGTCCATTGGGTACAATGAGCTCGAAAACCAATGGGAGTTTTATTAATTATATACATTAAATTCACATAGAGATTATTAATAGGGTTTATCAAAAGGTTTGCATGTGGCTATATGATTTATATCATACTAGCAGGGTACCCGCGCGTTGCGGCGGCGGGTACTCTGAAATAATATTTTCCGGTGAATAATGTATTTTAGTTTATTATGTTCTTTTTAATAATAAATTTACGGATATCAAGAATTTCATGTGACGTATTTCAACTCCTTAACTAAGGAATTTATGTCGTCTTTTTGGGTCTTTTTTAAAGTCATTCGTATAACATGAGCCCGTTTGGCCAGTGCCCGTTTAGCCCGTGCCCGTTTGACCCATGTCCTTTCGGGTTCTAGCCCGTTTGGCCCGTGCCCGTTCGAGCTCTAGCCCGTTTGGCCCGTTGCCCGTTCGTGCTTGAATATTTGTATAATGTGCTTTATTATTTGTATTAGTCACATTTAATGTAGGAATTGTGTTTAAGTTGGTTGTACAATATGCTTGATAATTTGTATTTCTTATGTAAGGGGTGTTTTAATAACTAAATTAATTGTATTTATTGACCAATTAATTAATTGACTACATTAAATATTTTGACCAAATTAATAGTGCTTTGTATTTTGTACATTAAGCTTTAAGACTTGTAAGTCTTAAAATTAAGATTGATGAGAAAGATCATTAATAGTGCTTTGTGTATTGTACAATAAGCATTATAGCTTGTAAGTCTTAATTTTAAGACCAAGAGGAGAGAGAGTAATTCATGCTTTATATGTAGTATAGATATGTGTTATTATGTGTTTATTTATTTTTTGAATTACTTCATCTTTTTTGTTTAAATTATGATGGATTGTAAACATCAAAGAGGGTAATTTTTGAATAAAAAATAAATGAACCTAATAACTATGAAATCTTTGTGGTAAATTATTTATTTATAAGTCTTATGTGCCGATAGTGGTTCGTTTCGCACGGTAATTTACTCCCAGGCGAGACTAGCAATTTAATAATTTACTACATAAATGTTTTAAGCTTTAAAATCTTAAAGTTTTTAATTGATTGATGCAACTGTACATAATGGTCGAAGCGGCGGACCTAATGTTGACAAACTATAAAGTGGGTATAAGGTTGGTTTCGCATTAAATTGTGGCCTTAAAGAGACTCCATTATGTCTCTCCGCTCGCCTGTGCGTCACATTATACTTACCAAGTACACCATTATTAATGTACGAAGCATCTTAAGGCAATGTTGTAAGTTTCTCAAAGCCATCAATTAAATTTTTTTTGATTTAAGCTTACGAAAGTGTAAAAGTTTTTTCTTGCATGAAACATATGATACAAGATGAATGCATGACATCTTTGTACATATTTTTTTTTAATTACACATCAAAAATCAATACCCTTAAAATTTAAGTTATATGCCGTCCAATTAAACAGAAACACCTGAGATTACAGTGCCTTTCATCACTAGCAGCCAAAGTTGAATGTGATGAGTCAGAGGATGGTAATCAAAGGGTAAATTGAGTACTTTCATTGCTAGTAGCCTCAGGTGATGTGATGAAACGACGTTAATTTGCAGTTTCTAAATTGGTTAACTTAATTGAGCACTTTCATTACTAGCAGCCTCAGCTGATGTAATGAAACGACGCCAAGGCATAAAGAAATAGGGATGAAACATGCTTACATTTGCAACTGAGGTTGGCAAAATATGTAAGTCCCATGATTCTAGGAATTGCAATTGGATACTGGCAATTGGGTTCGACCCGTACCATATTGAGTACTTTCATTGCTAGCAGCCTCAGCTGGTGTGATGAAACGACATCAATTTGGATCCTAGTTTTCAATGAAAATTAAATGGTTAAATTTTATTTACCATGGGTGTTTAATTTTCTTGGAAATTGTATTATCGAAAATACTAAAATTGAATTTTGAAAATTCATTTAATGTATTTAATGCAACGTTAAAACCGTAAACGTGGGACATTCTTTAGTGAAAAGTTGATCTGCACCCGTAGGGGTCTTTGGATAGAGTCAACTTAACTAAAAGAATAAATATAGTCTACTTTCCGTGTGAAGAGTGAGACTTAATCCTATTCCTTTTCATGAATGAGAAAGGTATAATAGGAAAATTAGAATTGTCTAAATTCTAAGAAATAGCTCATGGCAGTTTCAAATTGCAAGTTTAGGAGTTATTAAAATTAGAATCTAGACTAATTACCGCAAAATTGGTAAAAGAAAAACTAGCATACTTTGTCTAGTTGTTGTGCTTTGACTAATTAAAGGTGCTACATACCGTTGTGGGGATGGTAGACCTAATTGAGGAAGAAATTGCATGCCCAATTTTCTCAAGTTAATTGTATTGATGGATATTCCATCATTGACAAAGTAGAATACATTCTTTGAGTACCTTAGTATGTATTACGTAAGGGATTACTCAAAGGTGTAGGAAAGTAAACATCACAAATATTTGCTTTTACTGGTTATGAAACACTTATAATGTTATCAAATCCAGTGGGAGCATTGTGTTGTAATTACTGAATAATGAGTTCATGTAGTGATCTTTAATTCAGTGGGAGCTACAAGTCTTGATATCTTGGTAGTAAACCGGATTATCTCTAGAATCTATTGAGATAAATACTTTCCAATTATAGACACTTGTGGTATTAAGGATAGTCGCGTACGTTTCCTTACTAGACGAGGTGATTCTATATCTACTTATATCTATGACACAAATCATATTAATCTCATAAGCAAACGATGACGTGTTGTTTATCTGATGCATGATGTTGTTCCATGCACAAGTGGGAGAAATCTTTATTGTGTGCAAGCAACAACATAAAAGGATATGATTTAAAGGGTTCTCTTGACTGCAAGGTAAGAGATTGATGTTCTAATGTGGTTTATTCACATCTAATCAATAGAACACTTAGAGTTAATATCTACTTTCATTACTAGATATTAATGACGAGGTAAATTACATACTTTCATTACTAGCAGCCTCAGCTGATGCAATGAAACTATGTTAATTTGCATGATTCTAAATTAGATAACTATTAGAACAAGTGTCAATATGATAATTAGACTACTTCAAATATGAATATTTATGTATTGTTGCAATGACATAAATAAATGAAGTAATCTAATACTACTTCATAATTTGAATGTTTATGTATTCATGGAATGACATAAATATATGAAGTAATAAATTAACTTGAAATAACTATTGAAACCAAATTGTGGTGTTCATGATTACTTTAGTTATGCATATTTATATTTTAGTAATAAGATATAAATATGAAGTCTTTTGATTGCTATAAGACTTATAATAAAGTAATATCTTGTTATGTTTTTAATTAAAACATATACAAGAAGTCATTGAGTTGATCAATGACTTATAACGTATAATTGGGATTATAACAGTTTATGTCCTTTTGGTAAGACATAGAAATGAAGTGGCTTGGGTAAAAAGGCACTTATGTTGGTAAATAGGTAAGCCAAAAACGAAATATATTTATCTCACATATTGTAAGATTGACTTACAATATTAATCCTAATGAAATACATATGTGTATGGTATGTTCAGTTAGGAAAATCAAACTCTTAATATATTGTTTGATTTGAGATAACTATATCTTCTTCTCTTCCTAAAGATATCAAGGTTAGAAAATTGAGTAAGGATTGGATATACTCAATTAGACTCCAACCTAGAAGATTAATAAGACACCATTAATTATGGAATGTGATGAATCACATTAAGTCTTAAAATTGAAGTTCAGAATTTGTTAAACTGCTTATGAGTAGGTTATTAACAAATTAATGTTAGGAACTGTCAATATGTATTTGTAAAGTCCCAAAAGAGAACAAGTTTGTGTTGCTCTGTTTGCTAAGCATTTATAGATATTCTATAAATTGCAAAAGGAAAGTGGGAGTTTATCTTGATAAGATAAAATTGCAAGATACATAATCTTCTAAATACACTAGCAAAATCATAATGAGGATTAAACATGTTAATGTTAAATCTCAATATGATGGAATTCTTATTCATAGATCCGCAAGGATATCTCAAATATTTGGATAATATATTGAGGAATATGAGTTACAGGATCATGGTATGCCTATTAATAAATTGCAAATATTTAATTTGGCAAATTACTCATACTATGAATAAATTAGATGCAGTCAAAGAAGATAACTAGTTTGATAACGTAGTTGATCTTAAACTCTATAGTTACACTATAAAATGAAGAAGAGTTTCTACAAAGGGAATGAAAATCCTAGAGATTAAATTCTTGTGTAGAAATTATTATGGACAAATTTGTATACATATTTAATGTGTGAAAAGATTACCAATCACACTTAAGCAATTAAATGTGATTGAGATTCTTTCTAAGCACATTAAATGTATAAAGATTATGATTTTCATTTATATGAAATTAATAATGGAATATCAAAACTCTTTCTTGGATAATTACTTGATCGAGGACGATAAGTAATTGAAAGGAGTATTTGAATTCAAATAATCTTTAGAAGTATAAAAAATGCAAATCATTTGTGAGTGGATTAATGCATGCATCTAGGAGATATACTTATGTTTAGTTATTAAATCTAAGTTTTGATTTATAATTAAAATAAGATATGTCTTGATATTCCTGAAAGCTAGTGGGAGTATTATATTTATTTTCTTATTTCATATATGTTGTATAACATATAGGAAGTAACATTCCATTAACATTTAAGTTAAGACTTAGGTTGGAATGAAACTTCACATGGAAATTTAGAAAATAAAACCTTGGAGTATATGTTTATTGTTATAAACATAAGCGGTAAAATAACTGATTCTAATAAACATGATAATCTATTAGAAAGGCTAGATAGATACATATCTTTGAAAAGATATGACATGAATAAAATCTAAGTTTGACACAAGGATTTTTCATGTACATCATGTTGTTTGTTGTATCATGCTTGGATGCAAGATGATTTGACAACATTAGTATCTAATTGAAAGTTATTAGATAGCTAAGTGTAATGGATATGGTTGGATTAGAATTAACATCCTAAGCCTGGAGTTGCTCAAAATTTCTGATAGATCAAATTAGTTGATTTATGCTTTGTCAACAAGTATGTTGAACATGACTTGGGCATAATTCACTAATGGGAATTATCATGCATTGATCTATTTAGTATTTGGATAAGGGATGTTAAGCAATTATTATTTACAATGAATTAAAGTACGTGGTACGTTTGTTTTCATTAATAATAAATTGTATCCTATATTTGCATGTTTAAATCCATGAATAACTTATGTTATTCTAAATAGTCCGTTGTCGATCAATAACATGGGAGTATTATTGAATTAAGGCAAATGTGAGTGTTGGTAGTATATACTTGAGTATATTGATGCGTGGGCATGCCAAATTCACATGATATTCAATATTGGATAAATTGAATATAGGACTTATCTCAACCACATGATTGTACTTTATGGATCTTTGTCATCAAGTAAATCATGAATATTTATCCTCAGACTTGAGATGCCAGATAATTTTCATGCATGTAGTGCATTTCTGTGATTCAATTTAACGCTATACGTAACTGGTAGCTATAAGGATTGTTTTCAGAAGTGTTGCGAAGTGCATGAGTTATGCTCGTAGTCAAGATAGAATTTGTTCCTTCAAATTTATTTGAAGTTTAATACTGTTGGGGCCCCTCGTAGGGTTGACAAGATTTTTGCGTGTGCACGCCCAAGATCTCTCCTGACGATGTTCAGATGATTTGGTAATCTTGTTCAATCAATACAAACGAGAAACAGAATTATTAATAAAGAATAACTTGAGATCCATATCTTTATTAATGTAGTATTAGAAACAAAAGGATAAGTATGATGATCTATCATCAAGTGGTTTTTTCAGGAGACCACACACCCGAGTTGTACTAGGGGCATTGGCGTGTTGCTAGACGCCAACCAATGTCAATTATAATTTTAATAGATTTCCAAGTGGGAGCTGTTAGAGTTATGGAAAAATATTAAAATGTATATGACTAGAATTGAACACGGGACCTTGGGATTGCACACTTTACGTATGAATGATCAAAGGAATACTTAATATATATATTTATTATATATTTAATTATTTGAACACAAATAAATAAAGGAAGAGGTTGAGTGTCGAATTTTGGAACTTGAGGAAGTGTTAGACTCAAACTTGGAGAGCAAGTTTGGATCCTATAAAACCCCTCAAGCTCTCAAAAGGCACGGATGATAATATACCTAAAAAGTCAATCGACTTTATGAATTCTTAATCATAGCATGTATCGAACAGTACCTTGGCACATGTATATTGAAAGATATGCATGTACAGTAGATGCACTATGCATGATTGGAATATTATTCTCTTCCTTTTCTTCTCAAACTAATCGATCAACTTTCTTTAAGGATGGATCGAATGGGTTTTTTATTAAACAAATGATTTTGGTTTAATAATTGTGTTCATTCACTAGCATCAACCTTTGATCGATTATAGTACGTGTGTACAAAACCATGGTAATAACTTACTTTAGTTATTCCATCTTGGATTGTGGAACAAAAGGGTAAGGGGTTCCACGTTGATCCTTTTATATATTCAAGGGAAGAAAAGTGAAGATCGATCCTTGTTCTTGCTAGGATCTTGAGGTAACTCTATTTATTATTCGGTAATTCTTTATACGTGTTAAATACGATCATGCTTCCGCTACATGCTCTTTATGTGTTTATTTATTTAGATGTTGATCATGCTATTTAAATTCCAACAATATGACCACCTACCATATCTCTAAGATTGAGTAAACATTTCCAGCCCCAACTGTCTTTAGGATCAATTGCTACATCCCAAACACTCCTGTTTTTTAGCTTAATCACACTTATCCACTTGAGCCATAATGACTCCTTCCTAGAAGCCACATTACAAAGATGCTTAACAAGCAGTGTTTTATTCCAAAGTTCTAATGATTTAAAACCTAGCCCTCCCTGATCCTTAGGTTTGCATAGATCCAACCAGGCTACTTTAGCTTTACATTTACAACTTTCACCTTTGTTCCATAGAAACCTTTTAAAAAGCTTTTCTATATCATTAATCACTGCCTTAGGAAGAAGGAAAACAGACCCCCAATATACTTGCATTGAAGCCAGAACAGAAGCAATAAGTTGAGCTCTCCCAGCATATGATAAACTTTTGTTCTTCCAATGAATAAGCTTTTGCTGAACTTTATCTACAAGTTGCTTGTCTGCAATCCCAATCTTTTTAGTCACCAAGGGCACACCAAGGTATCAAACAGGAAGCTTGCCTTCATTAAATGGAAAAATATTGCTTATATCTCTCTTGGTATCATCATCTAGACTCCCACAAAACATGGTGCATTTGCCAATATTTGGTTATAAACCAGAAATAGCACTGAACTTGTCTAAAGCCCTCTTTAATGTAAGCACATATTCCTTACCACCATGGCACAACATAATTAAATCATCTGCAAAGCACAGATGAGTAATTTTCAGTTGCTTACATCCAAAATGGTACTTGAATGATCTATCTTTCCTGATTTCATCCTTCACAATAAGATTCAACAGCTCCATAACCATAGTAAAAATGTAAGGAGAAATGGGGTCACCCTGCCTCAAGCTTCTACCTCCCTTGAAGTAACCATATCTCTCCCCATTGACACAGATAGTGAATTTTGAGCTTGTAATACATGTCATTATCCAGTTAATCATCTAATCAGGAAATCCAAACCTTTGCATCATCTCTTTAATGAACAACCAATTGACTGTGTCATATGCCTTCTGGATGTCAATTTTAAATGAGCATCTTTTGGGTCCATTTGTACAGTTATAGCCTTTAAGTAACTCTTGAGTGAGCAAAATATTATCAGAAATATCCCTTCCAGGAACAAAAGCACTTTGGTTGTCTCCCACAATTTGATTCAAAGCATACTTGATCCTGTTGGTTAGAATTTTACTGATGCATTTGTAGATAACATTGCAACATGCAATAGGCCTAAAGTCAGAAACCTTTTGGGGAGTCAATGACTTTGGAACTAAAGTGATTAATGTTGCATTTATTTCCCCCAATAACTTGCCAGTCACAAAGAAATCCTTTACTGCTGCACAAAAATCCCTTTTAATGCTGTCCCAAGCTTTTTTGAAGAATTTTGAAGTGAAACCATCAGGGCCTGGGGCTTTATCATCATCAATATCAAATAATTCCTTTTTAATCTCCATATCAGTGACCTCTCTAACCATATTTTGCTTCATCCTCAGTAACTTTATTCTCAAACATGATAGAATCTTCCTCAGATAAACATGTGACATCAGGACTTATTCCCAGAAAACTTTCAAAGTGTTTCACAAATTGCTCAGCCACTTCATTATTTTCATATCTCTGCCCATCCTCTGCACATATTGACATGATTCGGCTTCTATTTATCCTTCCTTTGAGCACTTTATGAAAGTATGCTGTGTTCTTATCTCCTTCTTTAAGCCAAGTTACTTTGGTCTTTTGTCTTAGCAAATTTTCCTCATCTTGTAAAGCATCCTTATACTCTTTAAGCACTGCACTTCCTTCTTCTCTCAGCATTGTATCTGATGGACTAGATTCAATCTTTTCTTGAACTGTATGCAGCTTGTTTCTCAAGTCTTTAACTCTATCAAACAGGTTCCCATTCTTCCAGTTTAATTTGTTTAGAAAAGGTTTAAGAGCTTTAATTTTCTTCACCAACCTAAACATAGCATGACCTTGAACTTCCATATTCCACTTATTCATCACCAAATCTTTAAATTCCACCTTCTCAGTAATATAATTAGCCAGCCTAAAAGACTTGTTTTTCTTCACCATGACTTAAGGAATATTTAGGATAGCTGGGCTATGATCAGATATACCATATGGAAGGAATACAACATTAGCTGCAGAAAACTTAGTTACAAATGCTACATTACCCATTATCCTATCAATCTTCTTAAGAACTGTAGTGTTGGGATTCAGAAGGCTTTTGATCCAGGTATAA
The DNA here is from genome assembly GCA_021014915.2 of Artemisia tridentata subsp. tridentata. NCBI lineage: Eukaryota > Viridiplantae > Streptophyta > Magnoliopsida > Asterales > Asteraceae > Artemisia > Artemisia tridentata. Next base: position 146,619,280 of record CP139505.1, read on the forward strand.
TGAAATCCAGAGCTACTAATATCCTCCAATTCAATTTTATTAACACACTCTTGGAAATCAATCATGTCTTGAGTAAAATGAGAGATTCCTTCTGAGTGATCCTCCAAGTTTAGGCTAACATTAACATCTCCCATCATCACCCATTCTGCATCTCCCACAATCCTGCTATATAAACACATATCTTTCCACAATTCTCTTCTATCTCTACCTTTGTTAGCAGCATATATGAAAGTACAATAAAATGTTTGTTTTGTACTAATTACTTCAACAATATAGAGCATTGACTGACCCAAGTTATGTAATTGATGACACAGAACATTGCTAGCATCCCATCCAACTACTATTCTACATCCTTTACAACTTTTAGTTAAATTAGTTTGCCACTGCCAACTTCCAAAAATGTTCATACACACCTTTTCAATCCTATTCTTCTTCATATGAGTTTCCAAAATAGCACATATACTCAATTTTTCATTCCAAATAAGATTCTTGACTTCATTTTGTTTAGAGACTGTTCCTAAGCCTCTTATATTCCAAGAAGCAATTTTCAAATCCATGATCAACCTTTTGTCAAAAAAACTACTCCCTTCTCCATGAACTTCATTCTCAGCCATGAACTTGGCAGTTCCACTTTTATCCATATACACATCATTCTCATCTAATTCTATACTTTCCTCTAATATCACTTGCTTCTTATTTTTCCCATGCAGCCTTTCCCAGCACTCCCTGAAGTATTCATGCATTTCTTGAGACCATTTGTTTTTTTACATTGGAAGCAGGCTGCATTTTCAGTTTTGCATAGTTATCAACTTCATCCCTATCTTCCTGACACAGCTTGCCCTTATTACCTTCCTCTTCTAAATCTTGCAACACTGAGTATTTATTAGCAGTACTCCTAACTTCCCTAACAACCTCATCATTTACATTCCATGTTTTCTTATTACAAGCTGTAGTATTAGCTTTAGGAGTACTTTGTGTTGTCTGATTCTGAGTTTCATTCATCTCTTTGTTGACTTTCTTTCTGTATTAGGTTTTGGCACTTCATTCCTTTTTCCCATATATTGTCCCCTATTATTATGCTGGTTATTCCAATTTCCCCTTGTAACATTAGCTCTCCTCATATCCATACTAACAAAGCCTTCATTGTCTACTTGTTTTTCCTAACCAATCTTCTCAGTATTCTCCATATTATTACCTTTATCTGTTAGACCCGTTTCTCGGGTACTCGTACCCCACCCTAGATGAAAATGGACCAAAGGTTTAACGTGATTGGCTAGTCAACGAATGTAAGTTATAGTCAGCCTAATAGTCAACAAATGAGTTATATGATTACGGAAGTATTATGTGGCACAAATAGAAAGGAATAGACTTCATTGACCTAAGTTGTAATATACTAAATGATGTTATAAGTTTAATGTGTCTAAAATAGAAAGAGGAAGACTTTAGGGACCATAGTTGCCATGTGGCAAACCTACACCTAATTCTAGAGAATTCTACCATTCCCTTCCAAGTTCTATTATTATTATTAGGGGTATGTTGTGGTCCGGTTTTAGAAGAGAAAAAGAGAGGGAGAATGGAGCTTGAGGATGAAGTGGAGATGATGGTGATTAAGGTTTATGCAAGGGTTAAGCTTTTGTAATGATTACCACAAGTAAGTAACTCTAATCTTAAGTTATTAATGAATATTGAGGTAAAGGTTTATGGGTTAAGTGGGTTTTCATCATATGATCATGATATGATGATATGATGATATAGGAAGGAAGATGGGTAAGTTTATATGGGTTATATAAACCCTTGTTGATTATATTAATTAATGTGTAAATAGGTTTTGATGATGATGGTGAAAGATGATGATGATGTTAGTGGTGAGAATGATGATGATGATGTTATAAGTGGCCTCTTAGCTTGGAGCTAAGGTAAGTAAACCGGCTATAAGATGATGTTATGGTGACTTCTATGCATTATGTGTTTATGTGTTTATGTATGTTAAGTTTATGAATAGTTTGTATGATGATGTTATGTGAAAGTAAGGTAAGGCTAGTTGATGTGTTAGACAAGAGTGGATTAAGGAAAAGGAAGGTTAAGGCTTAAGTGGTTAAGGTATGTGCTTATGTTTAATGTTGTAATGGGTTAATGGCTAAGGATGCGTAATGTGTGAATGAACTATGATGTTATGTTATATCCACTTTACTTACTAAGCATTCGTGCTTACGGTTTAATGTTTCAATGTTTTGTAGGCTAAGGTATTAATGTGATGGCTCGAATAAGGATTAATGTTGGATATGCGAAGTGTAGAAGGATTTGGTAAGAAAGTAGAGCTAGGTAGAATACCGAGCTCAAGTCAAGGTTGTACCCCTGGGAGTCTTTTAATGATTTTTAAAGTAAAGTCAAGTGTTAAAATGTATGTTAATGGAGTCATAACGATTTGGTGGTCTAACAGTGTGTCAAAGTGTGTTTGAAGTGTTTATAGTGAAAGTTAAAGGGAAGTTTGGATTAAATGTAAATATACCCATTTTGGGTTGTAAACGGGTCAAGTGTCTATGGAACATGTTTAGTATGTTAAAGTAATGATGTTAGTTAAGTTTGGTGGGAAAATGAAGTGGTATAAGTGGTTTGTAGTGTAAATGGGTCAAACGGATTTTTGTGCAAAACCCGTCAATTTGTAAAGTACTATTCCGAGGGTCAAACGGTAAATGTTTTTGTATGGAAATGAGCCCAATGATATATTAATGAAATTTGGAAGGTTTGGTGAAATACCAAGTTTGGGTTTTCAAGAACGGGACTTAAAAGGTGCTCCGGGAGGTCAGTAGCCTCCATCCAATCGGATGGAGGGTCATGCTGATTGGATGGAGGGTTTTCGACAGATTTTGGCAAACTTTGAAAAATCATATCTTTTAATCCGTAAGTTGTCACGGGTCGCGCTACCCGGCGTTTCGAAGGTAATTGAGTCTAGTTTCATTTAAAAATAGTCTCAGATCTGAATGTTCATGGATTTTTTTTAAATGGTCAAAAGAGTAATAGGATGTCCGTAAAAGTCAAGCGTTTCTGCGTAAAAGTTCAAAGTTTTTGGTCTAAGTGGGCACAGGGTGTAACAACTTGGTATCAGAGCTTCGGTTTAAGTGAATTAGGTTTCCTTTAGGTTGCCTAGACTTAAACCACTCATAGAAGCGTTGAACATAAGTGTAAGGAATGCGGAAAGTAAATGTTAAGCTAGAAGAAGGAATGTGTGATGTGTCATGTGAACTTAAGTTAGTAAGTATGATGAAAGTGTTTTAATGTTTTAATGTTTATGTGATGTGAGTCCGTGGAGGACTTGAAGCGTTTAAATGATTAGTTGGCCGTGCACCTTGGTTAGTGCCGGTGATTATATTGTGAGTATATGAATGTATGTTAGAGTAGTAGTAATGGAATGTGTATAGGAATGGTAATCGGTATTAGAAATGGGTTAATAAGTAAGTTTAAATGTTGATGTTTAAAGTATGGAACATTGTAAATGTGCTAAGGTATAACGTGAGAAGATAAAATGAGACCAATGTACTAATGATATAGTGTTGAATGGTATGAAGGTTAAAGAATGAGGCTAAAGAATAACGGCATGTAATGATTATGATCTGTAAGATATTAATGGCAAACATATGGTCTCGTTATACATATATATGTCTAATGATTGACGTTAATGTAGTACAGAGACGGGTTAAGGGTAAGTAAGGTATGAGAATCTAAGTATGGATGTGAATGTGTAACAATGATAAATGATGTGATGGTATGTAGTAATGGAAGTAAGATTGGCTTAACGCTTTGACTTCCAAGTATCTAATAATGTAAAGTTATAAAATGGGGTTAAAGTAAGATGTTATGTAAAGGATGATAGAGAACGGTAGTGCTCTAAATGTATAAATAATTAAAAAGATGAGTTAAGGAATGAGAATGAGAATTGTGGTAAGCTAAGTGTGCGAGTAAGAACGCAATGATGTGTTGTGAAGGCTAAAACATGATAAGAATGTGTAAGTGACTTAAAACGTGCAAGAAGAATGAATGATGCTAATGAATGAATGAAAAGTAACCTATGCAAGGTTTAAAAGTGGAAAGAGTCGGGGTAGACTAAAGGGGAAATTAAGAAGGTGAAAATGATTAATGCGGATTTAGAATGTAAGATGATAAACACATGAAAATGTGTAATTATAATAAGCAGGTTCATATGCTCTATGAGCTTGCTTTCACTAAAAATAAATGAATGGGATAATGTGTGCGTTACAATGCTATGACTTGGATCCATGATGGAAATGTGAAAGGTTAAAGATGGCATCCTTCGGGATGACCGAGCTAATGATGATGAATGATGGTATCCTTCGGGATGACCGAGCTAATGATGATGAATGATGGTATCCTTCGGGATGACCGAGCTAATGAATGTTAAAGGATCCTTCGGGATATGTTAACGATCCTTCGAGATAAAATGTACTGCCTTCATCGGCAATGGGGTTGCCTACATCTTTGGCATATAAAAATGTCCCCAAAAACGAATGTGGTAATGGTATGGATCCAAGTCTGAAAAGTTAAAAGGTAATGTAAAGAATAAAAAGAATGACAAGATTTAAAAGCTAAACGTGTAATGAATAGGTATGAGTGTTATGTCGGAAGTATGTAAGTAGGATGGTTTATGGTTTCTTTATTTAAATGGATTGGGATGCCTTTTCATTTGAATAAAGAAATTATGAATCACCGAACCATGAATTTGTATTTCTTGATTTACATCGTTTGGGACGCCTCTCCATGTAAATGAGGAAGTATGAATGAGTGGGCTTATGTGTTCCCGACATGGAATTAGTAGGGTGAAAGGGTAGAAAAGGGAGTCTAGGATGATTAGAAGTCATAAGGAGTTAAGATAGGTGGATAGATAATGACCGGATCTAAACACACACGTTGTGTTGGGGATACTTTGAGTATATACTTGATAGCACGCGGAATTTACTACCAAGTACTTAGAAGAATATGAGTTTGTGTTTGGTGATTGATTAAGGAAAACAATAAGAACACACGATATCAATCAAACAATCACTTCAATATATCGAACGATTACAATTATGAACGTGAAGGATATTAGGTATTCTATGTATTCGATCTGAATGATATATGTATATATAACCCTAATCTAAGGATCTCCTTTTATATTGTAAAGAGTCTTTTACACGTTAAACATCTAACCGTATCATTCTATACAAATAAGATATATACCATATCTTTTCTATAATTATCTTCAAAACGGTTTCACCTTGATCTCTTAAGCAGTCCTAACTGTTCTTCCTTCAGCAGTCCTAACTGCTCTTCCATCAGCAGTCTTAACTGTTCTTGTATCAGCAGTCTTAACTATTCTTGTATCCTTCAACCGTACTAACTGCTTAAGTTTAATTCCCAACAATCCTCCCCTAAACTTATGATTTCGATGCAAATCAATAAGTTTCTTGAATTAAACATCTGATTTCGTTGATGGGGTGGATTCTTTCAAACACTTAACTTTAATCACGAAACACTTTGGGAATTATCTTCACGTATCATACTCTTTTGGTCAACTCTTCAAAAATTACCAAAATTAATTTAATTCCATCAAGGAATTAATTCCTTATACCAACCCAAGAGTTAATTCTTCATATCAACCACGCATTGAATGTTATTAAATCTTCATTAACTCTATAAAAACTCACATATTCACACAAAATCTTCTTCAACACAAATCTTTAACTCTTCAATCACAATGAATTCTTCTCCACCAAATATCATAGAAATCTCATCTGATTCTTCATCTGACTCTGAAGATTCAGGTTGGAACAACTATTTTCCACCAAATTATTCTTCAACTTCAAGAGTTAATCTTTCAAAGAAAAAGACTAAAACATCCTCATCTGAAGAAACTTCCTCCGATGAACTTCCTCCTTATGTGGATGATTCATCCTCCTCTTCGTCTGACTCTTCTGACGATGATGAACTTCAAAAACTATCAGACTTACTAACCAAAGAATTTGAGAAAGCAGCATCATCAGTGAAGATCCCTGTTCCAAAGAAGAATATCTCTGTTCCAAAGAAGAAGCCTGAGAAGAAGCAATTTCCATCTCCAAGATCAGTAATACTGGCACTTCCTTGCAAGAAGGTGTCTGACATTATGGGTAGTAGAGGAGCCCGCAGCAAAATCATGCCGGATATCACTGGAAAAGGAAAAGGAAAGCTTGAGTAGTTGTGTTGTGTTTGTGTTGTGTAGGTTGTTTTGTTGGTTTGTGTAGGTTGTGTAGGTTGTGTGTTTTGTTGGTTTTTCCTCTATGAGAATAAATTTTAAGCACTTCTTTTTAATTCATCTCTGACTTCTTAATTCCTCCCCTGAATTTCATAATCATCAATTATCTTTAACAGCAACTAGAACAAACTTTAATCCTCCCCTGTTTGGAAGAATCCTCACCATCAGATGAACTAGAACATAGGTTATCCAAGCTCAGCAGCAAATAAGACCATTTGTACAAGTTACCATCAATTCAGTTGTTTGAGTGTCAAACTGCTCTTAACACTTCCAGATGTATTATCTTCTGAGAGAGGTGTATCACAGAGCATAAACTCAGTAGGAACTAAGTTTTGAACAATCAGTACAAACTGGTGAAGCCAGCAGTTCAGACTGTTAACTCCAGCAGTACTAACTGTTAGCAAAAAGTTTTCAGAGATAAAATCAAATTTTGAATTTTAATTTGTGGATTCGAAAACAATTTTGTCCACTTATAGTTTTTAGCAAACTATCAGCTATGAACGGATTTGACTTGTCTTTACCAATAGCCGTTTGCTATGGACTAGCCAACTCTTCACACTTAGATTTGGTGAGTTGATAACCAACCAATTTTTGGTAAACTGTCAACCATAAACGGATTTGAGTAGTCTTTACCAGAAACCGTTTGATCTGGACTAGTTGATTCTTATGTTGATTAGACATGGTGAATCAATTACCATTTGTTGTGTGACAAGCATTCACACTTGACAATCCAAACCACCATACTTTGTAAAGCATAATCCAAAGCAAAAAGCTTTTCTTAACCTGAAATGTTAGTCCAAAACCAAAGAAAACACAATACATAATATTCTCTTTTAACAGTTATTCCATTTGACTAACAAATTTACAAGCAGTCTTAAAAATATTCAAGCAGTCTCAACTATACAAATAGCACAATTAACAGTACACAATCCAAAAACATTTACACATTAATCTTTTGAGGGATTAAGCATTCCAATACCTGTTACCAAGTACTGAAATCTGCTTACATCAAAACCTTTTGTTAAGAGATCAGCAAAGTTGTTATCAGTGTGTATTTTAACAACTTGTATTAACTTCTTTTCAGCACAGTCTCTTATAAAATGATGTCTAATTTCAATATGTTTAGTTTTTGAATGTTGAACTGGATTCTTAATGATACACATTGTACTGTTATTGTCTATATGTATAATTGTGTTTAAGAAATTGTACCCATAATCAAGCATCTGGCTTTGAATCCATAGAACTTGAGCACAACAACTTGCAGCTGCCACATATTCTGCTTCAGTAGTAGATATGGCCACCATAGTCTGCTTCTTACACTGCCAAGAGATTAATCTTCGACCTAAGAATTGACAACCACCTGTTGTAGACTTTCTATCCATGCTAGCAACCTTGGCATCTGTGAATTGAAATTTCCTTAAAATTTCACCAACATATTTATCCTGAGAGATAAATATACCATCTGACTTTTGCTGTACTTGAAGACCTAGAAAGAAGGTAAGCTCTCCCATAGAACTCATCTGAAATTGGTCTTTCATCAGCTTTTCAAACTCCTTACACATCTGTTTCTTTGTAGAACCAAAAATGATGTCATCTACATAAACTTGAACCAGTAGAATATCACCCTTGTCCTTTTTAATAAAAAGAGTTTGATCAATTTTCCCTCTATGAAACCCATTCTTCAGAAGATATTTAGCAAGAGTTTCATACCAAGCTCTTGGAGCCTGATGCAATCCATATAGAGCTTTCACCACCTTATAAACCTTGTCAGGATGCTCTTGGTCTATAAAACCTGGAGGTTGTGAAACATAAACCTCTTCATCAATAGTGCCATACAGAAATGCACTTTTCACATCCATTTGATAGACCATAAACCCCATAAATGAAGCATAAGCAAGAAATAATCTTATTGCTTCAATCCTGGCAACTGGAGCAAAAACTTCGTCATAATCTATACCCTCCTCCTGAGTATAGCCTTGAGCAACTAATCTTGCTTTGTTCTTTATAACAATGCCCCTCTCATCCTTTTTGTTCCTGAATACCCACTTTGTTCCAATCACTCTCATTTCTTTTAGTAGATTAACCAGAACCCAGACATTTTGAATTTTGAATTGAAGTAGCTCTTCTTGCATAGCTTCAACCCAACTTGATGATTCTAAAGCCTTTAACACATTCTTGGGTTCAATCTGAGATAGAAAACATACAAACATACACTCATTCTCATCTTCATGATGTTTCTCTTCATAAACCACACTGAGAAAACCATGATGATCTGGGTCTTGAATTTGCCTTCTGGTCTTGACTCCAGATTGTACATCTCCTATGATATTGGTAAGTGGATGATTCCTATGTACAATAGTATGGGGAGTAGAAGGAACTGCATAGCTAGTAGGCATGTTTTGCAGACCATCTCCAAAGAAATCAAACTCATCAGCTTGAGAAGCAGTATCAACTGGTGAATCAAGATGAGGTTGACTTGGTCCAGCAGCATCACTATTTTGCTCAGCAGTTGAAACTTGAGGTTGAGCAGTGCTAACTCCATTGGAACTGCTCATTGGAATTTCAGCTTCTTTACCATTCGTTTCATCAACATCTTTCTCTTTGTCTACACCACTTGATGAAGGAATATCATCTTTCTTTGTAGAAGACTCATTCACAGAACTTTCCTCCATGACATGTATGAAAATGCAATCATCATCTTCCTCCTCTGAACCTGCATCATTGTTAGTATTTGTACCTGTAACAGGCACATAATTCATGAAATCTGAAAGACTGTCAATATCAAAGATCCAATCTGGACCTACACCTGCAACATTTGGTTTATTCTCCAAAAATTCTATGTGCAGATTTTCTTCTACTTGCTTGGTGCTTGTATTGTACACCCTAAAAGCCTTATTGTGCAGAGAATAACCAACAAAGAAACCTTCCTCAGATTTCCCATCAAACTTTCCTAGTTGGTCTTTGGTATTAAGGATAGTAACATGACAACCAAAAGGTCTCATGAAGCTTAAAGCAGGGGTTCTACCTCTAAGTAACTCATAAGCAGTCTTATTGTGAGGTTGTACAACTAAAACCCTATTCAACACATAACAAGCAGTGCTAACTGCTTCAGCCCAAAATGAAACTGGTAGCTTAGAGTCAGCTAACATTGTCCTAGCAGACTCTATAAGAGTCCTATTCTTTCTCTCAGCTACACCATTTTGCTGTGGGGTTCTAGCTACACTAAACTCCCTCTTAATACCTTTTTCTCTGCAAAAGTCATCCATCACTCTATTCTTAAATTCAGTCCCATTGTCACATCTGATTACTTTAACCTTCTTATCAACTAGGTTTTCTACTTCAACAATAAGGGTCTTAAGTATTTCATTTGTCTCATCCTTAGTTTTCATAAAGAATACCCAAGAAAACCTACTATAATCATCAGTGACAACAAGGCAGTATCTCTTAAAATTCAAGCTATTCACAGAAGTAGGACCAAACAAGTCCATATGCAACATATATAAAGCTTGAGAAATAGAGTTCTGGGTCTTTGGCTTACATGAGGCTCTGTGTTGCTTACCCTTAAGGCAAGAAACACAGGTTTGGTCATTTAGAAAAATTTTGTTTGGTAAACCTCTTACCAATCCATGTTTAGCAATATTGTTAATGGTTTTAAAATTAACATGACCAAGCCTCCTGTGCCACAACATTAATTCTTCCAATGTGGCTTTTGCAACAAGACAAGTAAGTCCAACCTTAGGAACTAGTTTATTCATCTCAACACTGTATGTATTATCCTTTCTAGGGATTTTAAGCAATACTTGACTTTCATCAGGTAGCTTGAAATCAGGGGAAAGTATAAGACAATCAGTATCAGTAAATAAAACTTTGTTCTGTTTATCACAAATTTGTGATACACTGAAAAGATTGTACTTAAGTTCTGGTACATAATACACATTCTCAAAATCAAGGTTACCAGTTTTAATTACCCCTTTACCAGTAATTCTTCCTCCAACACCACCACCAAAGACAACTGGTCCTCCATCCAGAGCAATAAAGTCCGAAAGATATGACATGTTGCCTGTCATGTGCCTAGAACATCCACTGTCAGAATATCCTCTATCTTCTTTTCCATTTGAGGGATGTTCCTGCACACAAAATAAAGGTGTTAGTTTCTTTTGGGGATCCAAACCATCACTGGTTTGGATCTGCCTTGTGCATCAAGATGAGAAAACTTGTTTGAGGTCTTTGATGCACCATTGGGTTGAGTAGAATTTTTAACCCAATGTGCTGAGGCCTTGACAGCATTGCCCCATTTTCCCTTAACATTTAAGTGCCCAACAGTTGGATTTGCTGGTCTAGCAGTTGGAACTGCTTGTTTAACCTTAGGTACCCACTTCTGATTAGCCATTGCTGTTTTCTGATAAAAATGCCTTTTAACTGTTTGTGCATGATTTGAAAATTGTTTTGCACTAGAAACAGTTTGCTTGTTTTTAAACCACTGATTTTGACTAGCAGTTGAAACTGTTTTGATGCCAGTCTTTAACATAACAGCTTTAGGTGACATCTTATGATTTGCATTAGGGTTTGTCAATCTAGTTGGACCATTTTGAGTTACCCTAGCATTGTTATTCCTGTTCACCCTTGCATTCCCAGTAACCCTCTTTTTCCATGGGTTAGAATCACAATAAGCAGCCATATGATCAAAACTTCCACAAGCAAAACATACTTTTCTAATCATAGCAAACTTATCATTCATATTCTTAGATTTTGAGTGATTCCAGTTCCTATGACTACTCTCAGAACTTGATGATCTGTTCTTAGTCCTATACATCTCAGCATATCTAACATTTTTCCTAACTGGTTTTATGTTTTCAGTCTTAACCACTTTAGGAGCATGTTTAACTTCTTCCTTAACAACATTAGGTTTTTCTTTAACCTCTACATTCTCATCATCAGATGTCCACTCCTCAATAGTTGGAGCATCTGAGTTCCTATCAGAGGACATCTTTTCCTCAGAAAGAGATTTATCACTAGCACTCACAAAAGAATCTTCTGCCTTAACAAATTTAACAGGATTCTCACTAACCTTAACACCATATCCAGGAAATTCCATATCCTTAAACTCTTCTAAACCTGTATGAGCTAAATTGATTCCTGGTGGAGCAAACATTCCTCTAAAGGGGGGGTGCAACTGACTTATAACCTAAACCAGATTTAGCTTTGTTAAGTATTTGACTCTCTACAATCTTTTTAACTCCATCTGAAGTATATTCAAGAGTGTCTACACTTAACTGGATGTTTTCTTTCTCCTTTTTAAGCTTCTCTAGTTCATATACAAGTCCACTCATTTTATTATCTTTTATTTCCAATTCCCTCTTTAAAAGACCTATCTCATCAGTAAAGTTTGACTCATTCTGTTTATAAAACACAATTTGTTCTTCTAAAACAGCTAATCCTCTTTTATGATTTGACAGACTAAAACTTATTTGATTATATTCAACTCTAAGATCATCATACTGTTTCTTAATATTTTCAAAATCTTTTAAAGCACGACAAGAGTTTGAACATTTTTCAAGTATATGTACCTCAGAGTCTGAGAAAGCCATCAAACCCAAATTAGCTGATTCTTCTTCTTCCTCCATGAAGCTCCAATCAAATCCAGCTCCATCTACAGCTACCATAGCCTTGGAAGAAGGCTCTTCAACATTAACTGTTCTCCTTGACCCTTGCTCATTCTTAAATCCTTGACCTTGGTTGCTTTGTTGTCTTGGACCTCTACATTCCCTGGCAAAGTGTCCCATCTTGTGACAATTAAAGCATTCCACCTTAGACTTATTATACCCAGCAACATCTCTTCCATTGAAGGTAATCTTATTCCCTGTCCTTTGGTAATATTTCTTAGCCCTGATGCTTATCAAAGCCAACTGCCACTTCAAATCCATAGCTTCCAAATCATCTTCAGCAATTTGAAGAAGATCTTCATTAAAGATCTTTGACCCACCAGACTGTTCTGATACAAATGCATATATGGTCTCTTCAGTCAAGCCAGCAGTGCTAGTTTTTACACTAGCAGTGCTAACTGTTGGTATAGCAGTACCAACTGCTTCTTCATCTTCATGATTAGAACTGTTTGAAGAAGATACAAAAGCCATAATCCCTGAACTGGAACTGGTGCTACCACTCTTCTTGACCTTTTGCTCAACAATCTTGAGATTATTGTAAAGCTCATTCATTGTCATATTCTCCAGCTCTGGTTTATTGCTCCAAACCACAACATAAGTGTTCCATTCAGCAGGTAAACTATTTAGAAACTTCATGTTGAGGTCTTCTTGAGGTATCACAATCTTCAACACAGTAAGTTGACTGATGATCTTCTGAAGCCTATTAAAGATTTGATCCAAAGTTTCATTGCTTGATGCAGTGAAGTTCTCATAACTTTGCTTGAGTAGGGTTTTCTGTGCCTTTTTGGTAGCTTCATTGCCACCAAATCTTTCCACCACTGCTTCAAAAAGAGTTTTTGCCGACTCATAATGGCTAAAGTTCAGCACTTGATCATTAGGAATTGCCATTAGTAACAAATTCCTAGCCTTCTGATCATTCTTCTTTTTGATTCTCTCCTCGTTTGTAACTGGCTCAGTGTTAAGCTTTGTGACCTTGGAACCATCAGCACGTGTTTCTTCAACAGCAACTCGATTGAAGGAATCACCATTAATAATAATATCCCATAATGCATAGTCTTGCACCATGAAGTATTGCTCTATTCTGAGCCGCCATAAATCGTATTCATTCTGTTTCAGCATGGGGAGTTTAGCAAGGATTGAAGTTTGAGGTGTCTCCATGTCCATCTTCTTAGATTACTAGTGAGTAAATACTTCTGATTCTTCTAAACTCAACGTATCAAAAACCTTGGTCTCTGATACCACTTGACCGGATCTAAACACACACGTTGTGTTGGGGATACTTTGAGTATATACTTGATAGCACACGGAATTTACTACCAAGTACATAGAAGAATATGAGTTTGTGTTTGGTGATTGATTAAGGAAAACAATAAGAACACACGATATCAATCAAACAATCACTTCAATATATCGAACGATTACAATTATGAACGTGAAGGATATTAGGTATTCTATGTATTCGATCTGAATGATATATGTATATATAACCCTAATCTAAGGATCTCCTTTTATAATGTAAAGAGTCCTTTACAAGTTAAACATCTAACCATATCATTCTATACAAATAAGATATATACCATATCTTTTCTATAATTATCTTCAAAACGGTTTCACCTTGATCTCTTAAGCAGTCCTAACTGTTCTTCCTTCAGCAGTCCTAACTGCTCTTCCATCAGCAGTCTTAACTGTTCTTGTATCAGCAGTCTTAACTGTTCTTGTATCCTTTAACCGTACTAACTGCTTAAGTTTAATTCCCAACAGATAATGAGTTGAATAACGACCCTAGGTGTGAAACGTCAAGTGAAGTGTACGATTTAGGTGTTAAAGTGTAAGTTGAAACGATTAAAGATTTAAATGATATGCTTGTTTGTAGTGTGAATTGAAGGTAAAGTGAAGTAATGAATGCTAATAAACGCTAATATGGACTAAGGGCTCTATAAAATTATGAGAAGAGAAGTAAAGGAAAACATAACGTGTAGTAAAAATGTTAATGGGATAGTGGTAAGGTTATGATAAAAGTAGAAAGATAATAAATGTTAACTTATGAAAAGTTAAGAAGGTGTGTAATGTTCAAGTGACCCCTAGTCCTTGACGGGAAAGTTAGAATGGAACGAGTTAGTAGGTTATGTGATAGGCGTAGAAATGGTTAAATGGTATACATTAGTGGCAAGGATTATGTCTTGAATGACATAATGATTGAGAAGAAACAAAAGATTAGAGAAGTTAAGCTAGAAATAGAATGAGTTAAGGGTATGATGTGTGTATAGTGGACCTTGAATTGCAAGATCACTTAGATCGTTGCAACTAAAAGGTATGAAGAAAGGAAAGTGCTAAGAACGGGAGTAAGATGGGACTAAGTTTTGGATAGTTTAGAAAAGAGAGATTTCGGGGACGAAATCTAAATAAGGGGAGTAGAATTGTTAGACCCGTTTCCCGGGTACTTGTACCCCACCCTAGATGAAAATGGACCAAAGGTTTAACGTGATTAGCTAGTCAACGAATGTAAGTTATAGTCAGCCTAATAGTCAACAAATGAGTTATATGATTACAGAAGTATTATGTGGCACAAATAGAAAGGAATAGACTTCATGGACCTAAGTTGTAATATACTAAATGATGTTATAAGTTTAATGTGTCTAAAATAGAAAGAGGAAGACTTGAGGGACCATAGTTGCCATGTGGCCAAACCTATACCTAATTCTAGAGAATTCTACCATTCTTTTCCAAGTTCTATTATTATTATTAGGGGTATGTTGTGGTCCGGTTTTAGAAGAGAAAAAGAGATGGAGAATGGAGCTTGAGGATGAAATGGAGATGATGGGGATTAAGGTTTATGCAAGGGTTAAGCTTTTGTAATGATTACCACAAGTAAGTAACTCTAATCTTAAGTTATTAATGAATATTGAGGTAAAGGTCTATGGGTTAAGTGGGTTTTCATCATATGATCATGATATGATGATATGATGATATAGGAAGGAAGATGGGTAAGTTTATATGGGTTATATAAACCCTTGTTGATTATATTAATTAATGTGTAAATAGGTTTTGATGATGATGGTGAAAGATGATGATAATGTTAGTGGTGAGAATGATGATGATGATGTTATAAGTGGCCTCTTAGCTTGGAGCTAAGGTAAGTAAACCGGCTATAAGATGATGGTATGGTGACTTCTATGCATTATGTGTTTATGTGTTTATGTGTTTATGTATGTTAAGGTTATGAATAGTTTGTATGATGATGTTATGTTAAAGTAAGGTAAGGCTAGTTGATGTGTTAGACAATAGTGGATTAAGGAAAAGGAAGGTTAAGGCTTAAGTGGTTAAGGTATGTGCTTATGTTTAATGTTGTAATGGGTTAATGGCTATGGATGCGTAATGTGTGAATGAACTATGATGTTATGTTATATCCACTTTAGTTACTAAGCATTCGTGCTTATGGTTTAATGTTTCAATGTTTTGTAGGCTAAGGTATTAATGTGATGGCTCGGATAAGGATTAATGTTGGATATGTGAAGTGTAGAAGGATTTGGTAAGAAAGTAGAGCTAGGTAGAATACCGAGCTCAAGTCAAGGTTGTACCCCCGGGAGTCTTTTAATGATTTGTAAAGTAAAGTCAAGTGTTAAAATGTATGTTAATGGAGTCATAAAGATTTGGTGGTCTAACGGTGTGTCAAAGTGTGTTTGAAGTGTTTATAGTGAAAGTTAAAGGGGCGTTTGGATTAAGTGTAAATATACCCATTTTGTGTTGTAAACGGGTCAAGTGTCTATGGAACATGTTTAGTATGTTAAAGTAATGATGTTGGTTAAGTTTGGTGGGAAAATGAAGTGGTATAAGTGGTTTGTAGTGTAAATGGGTCAAACGGGTTTTAGTGCAAAACCCGTCAATTTGTAAAGTACTATTTCGAGGGTCAAACAGTAAATGTTTTTATATGAAAATGAGCCCAATGATATATTAATGAAATTTGGAAGGTTTGGTGAAATACCGAGTTCGGGTTTTCAAGAACGGGACTTAAAAGGGGCTCCGGGAGGTCAGTAGCCTCCATCCGATCGGATGGATGGTCATGCCGATCGGATGGAGGGTTTTCGACAGATTTTGTCAAACTTTGAAAAATCATATCTTTTGTCCTAGGCCTGATCTTGCATTGATTAAAATTGTGCCAAAAAACTTTGCAATGTTCACATTTGGTTGACTTCCGTGAGTATTCAACACTAATTCTCTTAGTTTTAAGCACAACTCCATTACTATCTCTATATTGCACAATGATAAATTCTTTAAAGTCATGACTGGCCTGAACATCAATTAGAACTCTAGCATATCCTAATCTTCCCTTACCATACTGACACATCTGAGCTGTCATATCATCCATAAGAAGTGGCTTACCAAGGTAACTAGCAAGAGTACTAATTCCCTTAACTCTTCCAATGGAATATCATACATTTTAATCCATAAAGGCACCTTCTCAGGTTCCCTCTTTTCAAAGCTTACATCTGGATTCCATTTCTGAACTAACAATGGTCTACCTCCTACCATCCAATGTTTGTTTTCAATCACTGTATTCAATCCCTCCTTATGCTTGAACTTAAAACAGAATACATCATTACTAGTAGTGAACATTTCCCCCAGTCCATACTTACCCCACATTCTCATTAGGTTGTATCTTAATTCATTAAAGCTTATTCTGCTGCCCACAAAGTATCCACACACAGTTAAATCCCATTTAGCACTGCCCAACATAACAAGCTCTTCTTCAAAAATTACAACCTCAGAACCATCATCACATGTTACAGGAGGCACATAGCAAAGTTTCTTATCAAAATCCACAGTAGTATTACTCACAATGTTAGCAAATGAACTCTTAGATTTGGCATTAGTACTATCAAAACTATTAGGCATGCTAGTAGATGCAATAGGAGACTTACAGTTGCCATTAGCATCACTAGAGGTACCAGTTGCCTCTGCAGTTGTACCATCAGCACCAATACCATTCTGTGTCACACCATTACCTTAAGCTATACTCTCAACCTCAATTTCCTTATTATACACCATAGCTTCAACACCTGTATCCTTATTCCCACCATCCTCATCATCTAAACTCTCCTCAGCCTCAATTTTCTTATTTTTATCCCCAACCTCATTATTCACATCTACAACTTTATCAATTTCATTTTCCCCCAATTTTGAAGCCCTAATTTCATCATTATTCAATTCAGAAACAGTATCATTCCGTTTTTGACTTAAATTCCCCACTACATGATCATTATATCTTGTAGGAACCTTTATTTGCCTTTTTGTGTTCTTTTCTTATTCAACATGATTACTACTATATACTATTCAATAAAAGCACAAATTCTATACAATTCAGACAAAAATAGGAAAAATAAAAATTTTGGCGCCAAATATCAAATTTGGGGGTTTTCTCAAATCTTATCGATATTCAGATCAAAGCTAATCATTGTGTGCGCAATGATTAGCTGAATCTAATGGTGTAATCAGAATTAAGATTCGTTAAGAATTGAAGAAGAAATTGAAAGTTTATTGTAGAATTTTATTGGAAAAAAAACGGTTATCGGAAGAGAAAGGAGAGAGAGAAAACGGTTTTTTTCTTCTTACAAGCTCCAAAGAGCGATGCAAGCATTGTTGGTCGTGGCTCTGTTATGATACAATTATGTTTCTGTCGTATTGCAAAGTTCCCCAATTTGTCTCTTTTTAATTCGGACAAAAAATCAAAGATGATAGAAACTAGTCTTCAAAGTTCCAATCAGAAGGGTAAACTTTATTTGGCTTGCCTGGTACACCCACATAATCTTTTGGAATTTCTCATCACTCATGAGTTCCAATTAACAACTCCCCGTTCATTAATAAGGCAATTTGTGAAACTTTTTAGAATGGTATGCAATTGAAATAAGTAACAGCCAAAGCATGATTATGAATGGCTTATGATTACTAATTCACATAGACTGTTATTGTATGCGTAACTTTATGGATATATTATATCTTTCTATGCAACAGAAATAGGTCAACTTCTAAATACTACTAATAAGATTGAAAGTTTACATTCAAAATCAGGACAATGAGTTTAAACTGCCAGGTTTTTTAAGAATCATTAATTTCAATAGCATGTAGACCTGCTGATGAATGATGATCTTTATACAATATGCTTTTATTTTTCAACAACTCTTTATCGAACTCTAATAAGTAAAGCTTGTGAAATAACAGATTCTTAAGCAAAGAAAAAGTTTGCCATCTGCCACTATGCTATGTGTATCTTATGACAACAAGGTGCGCAAGTTAAGGTTGAGAGAAGGTTTAAATCAAAGGTATTAGTAGTAGCAACTCTTTTATAATCTGATTTTGATTGTGCTAGGATTATTATTATGTTGTTTGTAGCTTCCCTCGGTTGTAAACAAACCGGACGAACACGAACGGAGCCTTGTTCATGTTCGTTCATTTAATTTAACTGGACAAATAAACGAACATGAACACTTAAACGGACGAATTTTCTTGTTCATGTTCGTTTATTAAGAAAATGACTTGTTCATGTTCGTTTATGTTCATTCATTAAGACACTAAATGAACGCTAAACAGACATAAACGATCGAATATAAATGAACATAGACAAACAAACATAAACTTTATTAAATTATGCATCTAATATTGTTTTATAAGTGTTGTTTTGTTTAAACAAACTAATTTTAAAATTATACAATTAAAATATATGATATACGAACATAAATAAATAAATGAACATAAACGAACGTTAACAAAAACATAATCGGATGTTCACGAACATAAATAAACGGACGTGACTTTTGTTCATGTTCGTTCATTTAACTAAACGATCATAAAATATTGTTCATGTTCGTTCATTTAATAAATAAACGAACATAAACGAACTTTTTACCGAACGGTTCATGAAATATTTACTGAACGTTCAGTTCGTTTACAGCCCTAGTGAACAGTTATATGTGTGTATGTGCAAAGTTATGAATATGAATGTTCAGATCAGGTTTTCAGTGCTCAAGAAAACCACAACTGAACAGGAAATGGTTATATTT
Organism: Artemisia tridentata subsp. tridentata; assembly: GCA_021014915.2. Taxonomy (NCBI): domain Eukaryota; kingdom Viridiplantae; phylum Streptophyta; class Magnoliopsida; order Asterales; family Asteraceae; genus Artemisia; species Artemisia tridentata. The sequence goes on from CP139505.1 coordinate 146,638,284, forward strand.
GACAACTATGTTTAAGTTCATGATTAGTACAAATGAACATATTTACTAACAATGGTTATCATACGAGTATGTCCATTCATTAATATGGCCTTTATCGATATTACATGCTAAAAACCACATGCATAACATCTTAAAAATCATATATGCCTGGATACAAGTATATTATGGATAAGGTTGACAATTTCTTGCACGAACTTGAGCCAAATTTAAGTGGGTTAGACTTGGGGTTAAAATGGGTTAGGTTGACACAACTTGACAACTGTAACACCTCATATTTTATAAGTTTTAGAAATAGACTTTTATATTAATATTAGAAATTAGAGGGGACCAAAAGATAGTATTTTATGAAGATAAGGACTTAGAATGCTAGATAGTTAACTAAAAGGACTAACGGTGCAAGAGATTTAACGATAGGAATTAACGATCGTTAAATAGGTAAAATTACTATTTTACCCTCATGCTTATATGAATTAATAACCAGGGAATTTACCAAATAAACACACGTATGATGGTGTGTTGTCCCATACGTGGCTTTCCAAGGAACAATTAGAATTAGTAGGGAAATAACTAGTTTAGTACCTTTTTTTTTGGTAAAGGGGAATTCCCCGGTAAAATATATTACTCCAAAAAAACATTTAAGTACAACGGATGAGAGTGAAATCTCTTATCTCGGCCCATTACATAGGCAAAACCAAGCACCTAAAGTGCTACAAACCTACATACCACATAAGAAAGACATGCCAATCTTATGAAAAACCAAAGAAAGTACATCTACTTCCTAACACGATTCTTAAGCCGGATATCAAACTGATCACAAAACGCATCCAGTTGCCCAGGTATGTGTTAGGAATCGTTCTAGAAATGTTATTATTCTAGGTCTTGTTATTGTAATAATTAGAAACAATATTAGTTTTGTTTAGTTTGTAATAAAGGAAGCGAGGTAGGCAGCTTGGTATACTTAATCTATGTAAAGGGATTAGGCTCAATCCTAACCTCGCTTCAGCAGCCTACCTCGCTGCTCCAGTAGTATAAATAACCCCTCACTCTATGGTGAGGGGTATGGTTGGTTAGGTTGTGTAGTTATATTTTTCAGTTTTCACTAAGAAATAATATTTTGTCTCATAACCTTTCTCTCTACCTCGCTCCGTCTCATTTCTTATCAAATCTTCTAAGTTATTAACATTGTGTGATGATAATGATTGAACGGAAACCTACAATTGATATCAGAGCACCATGGTGATGATTTAGATATGTTTTTGTTTTCAAAATTTCAAGTTTTTAAGCATTCGAAGTACCAGCGAAGTAGAATCTGTGTCAAACCATTTTGGTGGATGTTTTCTTGTTACTCATAACCATTATTGATCATTTGTGACTTGATTTACACTACTTATGTATCTTCAAAACTGAAAATCATCAAAATCCTTAGTTTGGTGCATTTTCTAATAGTTTCTACCTCGCTGCTGTCTTCAAAAGATCAAAACTTGTTTATCTCACGGTTAATTCTTAAAAAGTTTTCATTTTTCTAGTTTAACTAGTGATTTTACAAGTATCTTAATGGGTGGAATCGTTTTAAACCTCTAAATTAGTTGTTTTTATATCGATTTTAGTTATTTTGATATACGCGTGGTCAGCGATATAGAGATACTATTCAAACCAGCTTAGTAGGACAAAACCAGCTCAGTAGAAAAAGTCAAATGGTCAAAACCCTAATTCAGTTCAGTAGGATTTTAGTTACCTCGCTGCTTCTACCTCGTTGCTACTACCTCGCTGCTACTACCTCGCTGTTACTACCTCGTTGCTACTACCTCGCTTTTACCAAAATTACTATTTTGACCTTATACTACCTAGTTGCTAAAACTTGAACTTTTCATAGAGATTTACTTACAAACACACATCTTTATCATTTACAAGATCCACAAAATCATTTAAATCACAGAAAACACAATGTCTCACTCATCCAAACATTCCATAAGTCACACCTCAGTTGCTCATGATATCCTGACTATCAGCACTGAATCAAGACCACCAATGCTTCTTCCTGGCATGTACACTCAATGGACATTAAGGTTTAAACTTTGGCTAACACATTTTGATGATGAAGCATTAATGCTAAAATCAATTACATCTAGTCCTTATGTCATGAAAACCATCACTGATCCACAAAACCCAACAATCACCAGAAAACAGACTGATGAAGAATTGAATGAGACTGAGCTTGCACAATACACTGCTGATTTTAGAGCAAAGTTCTTCATTGTGTCACACCCCAAAAATGGCACAGCGGAAATGACATTTACGAGGAATGACTTCATGATCAAGAACACAAGGTTTCTAAGTAGAGAAAGCAATAAATGCATAACATAAGTTAGATAAAAGGTCACACTACTCCCACAACAGGGATAATACAAGATCCAAAACATAAGTTCTCAAATCCAAAACTACATCATACAGAAATGTCTGAATGCAACTCCACGGATATAACCCGGGAGGGTCTTGTCTTAAGTCTTGCTAAGCCAGTCAATACTCAACCTTCTAAGCAACTTCAATAACACTTGAAAATGGACACTCGAAAACGTCAACACAAAGTTGGTGAGCTCGTAGGTTTAAGAGTTAAACCACGAAACTGTGAATGATATAGCGTAGGACAATATCGAGCAAGATTTACAACGCCAGTACTTAATGAAAACCACAATGCCTGCGACAACTGAACCTACTAAATGTCACACACTACTAAAAAGATATTCTAGGGGAATGAAACCCCGATAGTACTATCAATTTCTTCAGCTCCAAAATGGAGTTAAATAGTTGCGCACAAATGACACACATAATGAAACTACACAACAAGCCACATATTGCAATCAAACGCACATATTGTCCAAAAACATGAAAACAGTGTATCACAGCATGAAAAACAGTCAAAATATCATTTGAGTATCATTTTCCCCCAAGGAAAACATAATAAAAAAAAAGGCTATGAAAACTCACCTCAAGCAATAAGTAATACAATATGAGAAAGTGTGCACGAAAATCGAGGCGCAATAACTCTAACCGCAACCTAAATTAATAATATGCCTTAGGTCGTGTAATAGTGTTGTGTATGAATTTTTATAAAATATTATATCACCCGTACATGTTTGAAATAAGGTTTAGTGATTAAAATGTAGTTACGTCAATGTTTCCTTTTAATCGTCAAAGTATATACTTTTAGTGACTTAACTAGTTTATCTCGTACTTAACCTATAGTCGTCTCGTTAATAAGTATTTTGAAAAGTTTCCGACTCAACAAACAAGTATATATAAAATGCTACAACTTTCGTTTAGGTCGTTTTGGCCCATTTGGACGTTTAGGGCTCGGAAAATGGCTTGAAAATACATTTCAGCATATACTACTAAATTTCAGCATTTACTTTTTAACAAAAGCTGTCAAAATGTATTAGTTTCGTCCAAAATTTTGGCGAGCCGTAACTTCCTTGTTTTAACTCCGTTTTCTAAGTTCTACATATCCCCGTGAACGTATTTAAGTATAGCAACCTATTTTTAGTGTATCGGCTAGTTGGTTCGCCTTTTAAAGTCCGGTTTTACCTCACAAAAATTTCTAGCAACAACTATATTTTCAGGAAATTAGTTTTTGTTGTCTAACTTAAAACTAACGTAACTTATTCATTTTAAATCCGTTTTTGCCCATTCAAGCGACCACGTTTTCGTTATAAAGTCTATTTTTTGTTTCTTTAGTCAAATCTTATCAAAACTTAACCAAATTTTCTGTTTTTAACCAAACGTAACAGCCCTTAATTAATAGTGTCAAAACCTTGCTTTTCCTAGTTTCTAATACTAAAATCAACTCAACATCAACTCCAAATCTATTCCTAACCCTTCCACCAATTCTTTAACAATCAAAGTAGTGATAATACAATATAATTAAAATGATAATAGTCCAAGAAGTCATAAAATAAATAAATGACGCATTAAAAAAAAATTGTATAACACTTACTAGTTTATTATTTGTAAACCTTAATTTTAACAACAAATCAAGTGAAATAATAACATGAACATAATAAGGACTTATTTTTGTTAAGCATTTACTAACTTGTTGTTTACCATGAAAATCTACAAACATGTATTGGTGATATATTTTTTGTAAAATAAATGTCAAAAATAAGATGTAAACTTTACATGATATGTAAATATAAGAAAAAAATATAAATGAGTGTGTATGCTTACTTGAAGTTTTGTGAATGTTTGAGGTTCAAGAGCACTAGTATACTTAATAATAACCCCCAAATAAGCTATGAAACAAGTATAAAACCCAAGCTTTCCTTCCTTTGCTCTCTTTCTTTCTTAGACCGAAAACCACACAAAGGGACCAAAGAATTCGCTAGTTGATTTTGGTGAATGAAAGACACACTAGTTACTTCTCTTTTATACCAAAAACAAAGTATGGGGTTTATTATTTATTAATCTCTAGTATGGCTAATAGTATTATAATAAGACTCTAGAAACTAGCAAGACCATAAAAAAATCATGGAAAATGTTGGTGTTGTGTTTGGTCGTGGGTTTCAAAAGGGGAACAAAAGTGTCTGTGGCTTTTGCTTATAAACCAAGAGGTAGTGTAAGAAACTTATATATTTTGTGTTTCTTGGTCAAACAAAGAAAAAATATGCATTTTATACAAGGTTGCAAAAATCATGAATCGATAGTCGGGCGGTAGACCCTCATGTAGCTTGTAACCGGTCTAGGCGGGATTAATTAGTGATTAATCGGATTGGCATTTCCGACAAGTTTTCGGTATTTTTGGCAAGTTTTAGGTATTTCCGGCAAGTTTTATGTATTTCCGGCAAGATTTTTCTTAAAAGACATCTTTTAATAGATATAAACAACGATTATAAATTATTAAAACAATTTAAGATGAGTTTGCGTATTTCCGGCAAGATTTGAAGGTTTCCGACAAGTTGGACCACCATTGACCGTCATTGACTGCCGTTGACCACATTTGATTGATTTGTTTGGCCGATTTACAAAAATCAGAAAGGTTGGAAGCCTTGTAGCGCCTAAGCGGTGATTAATCGGCTTTGTAGGCCTTGTTTTGCAACACTGATTTTATATATACATAGGGGGTGGTCATACATTAAAAAAAATATAATAGCAACATGGTTTTGTATATATATATATATATATATATATATATATATATATATATATATATATATATATATATATGAAAGCCTTGCTTTAGGGAAAAGGTGGTGATGCAGGATTTCTGACCAGGTTTTAATATTTATAGTTATCTCATCTACCTATGGTCTACCTTATGCACTCACGGGCAGTGTACCTGGTCGTGTGTAGTGTAGTAATCGGTAAAGCCGAGGTCATCCCAAGAGCTATGCGTGTAGATTCTAACTTAAGTATATGTCACGTTTTAAAAGGGGTTTTGAGTTGTTTGATTAATTAAACTAATTAACAGAAATGAAATACTGAAAGTAAATTGAGTTAAATGTAGTAGGGAGAAAATGTACTAGCCTAGTTATTCATCCTATGATGCAATGACTATGTTCTCTAATTAAGCTTCCTATCGCTTCAAGTGGGGCATAAGATTCACTAGACTCCTTTGGTCAATTCGTCTAGCCTATATCCCTAGAATCCTAGTCAGATATCATAGGTCTGATCCTAAGTGATTATCAGAGCTTGCAGGTATACTAGTTCAAGTTATTAAGTGCCGTTACATAATAGATTTATTCTTTGTGTGATCCGGTGTCACACCCCGTCAAAGGCGGAAACACGGGATGTAAATGAGAAAGGCATATTGCATACCTTACATTTATTACGACATTAGTTTAAAAGACATTCCTCGTGAAATATGTCTCTTTTGAAATCTTATCGTCATGAAAACATGGTATCATATTATCAAATGGCCTGACTCTAATAAACGTGCCTTCAAATACTTTAACAATGATCACCTGAAAAGTGGTACTAGAAAACGTCAACATAATGTTGGTGAGCTCGTAGGTTTGAAAGTTAAACCACGAAGCTATGAATAATATAATGTAGGACAATAGCGAGCATGATATGAACATGTACACACTTAATGAAACCACAAGCTTGCAACCCACCAATACAATCCTAACCTCGTGCAACCTCACAGTAGCAATCACACAAATTGAATCCACACAATATAAATCGCACAGTAAGAATCCACTTCCTAGTAATATAGTTTCCATCATCCAAAACATTAAGCTAGGCAACAACTTGGATCTAACTTAATTTCACAACTCATCAAACAAGAACTGTCATGAAATTAAGTTAGGAGTTGTTAAATGACTTAATGTTGTAAGTGATAAACAACCAAATGAGTCCACACAATGATAACCATACAGATAGTGTCTACGCAATGATAACCACACAGATAGTGTCCACAAAATATAGTTACACAACAAGGATCCACCTCCTAGTAATATAATATCAATCATCCAAACATTAACCTATGTAACAACTGATGAGGCGAAAAGTGTACCGCTTTTAAGGGGTCATTTAAGCCCTAAATCGTATTTATTTGATCAAATATTGCCCTGAATCGTTCCTTTTGTCATTTTAGGTACTTTTGAGGAGAAATCTGGAAAAGGAGGCATTTTGGACGTTTTTGGAGCATTAAAGTGAAGAAAACGACAAAGTCTCAAAAATCGGCTAAAAGTTACTCTTGACGGCGTCACAATTTACTCTGGACGGCGTCATGCTTTGGCAAGAAAAGTTGGACGTGAAATTTACTCATGATAAGCCAGTGAAAATAGCATGTGAATTCTGACGGCGTCACGCTTTAACTTGATCGAGGGCGTCACGGCTTAAATCATAATGGGACGGCGTCACGTTCATTGTTAGACGGCGTCAAGCCTTGATAAGCCAGAATGGATTTTTGAAGAGCTAAAGAGGGACGGCGTCAAGAAGGTCATCCGGGAACCCTAGAAGCGGCGAGGTGACGGCGTCACAATCCATAAGGTGACGCCGTCAGATGTAAAAGTCTATATATAGTTTTCTAATTTTTTGTCATGAAGGAGAGCTTAGTGTGTGGAATTTTGGGATAAAACCCTAAGACGATTTTAGCTACTTTTTCAGGGCTTTTTGCCTTGAGATCTTCCATGTTTCATTGAAAGATAAGTTATCAATTAATCATTCAATATGTCTATGTGTTGTTTGATTCTATCTTATGCTTGTCTTTTGTTTAACATGTTAGGCTAAATTTATCTTGTGTTTGCTTAGATCTAATGAAACCTAGCTATTGATTATTGGTTGTTAGTGTGTTATTCGTTGTATTGGATGATTGTTTATCTATGTTAGGCTTAAGAAAACTGGCTAACTTCCTATTCGGTAACTTGCTTGAACGTCTTAAGAAACATGAACCAAACGCGTACTAAAGGTTTTTATGGTTGTATTTAATGCACAAGCGAATTCTAGTGATCCCATGTTAGGAGCTTCCTAGCCGGCTCGACATAGGAGTGAAGTAGGAGCTTGTAGAGTTGGGGAAGTAAGTACGCCACCCCACGAATGGTATTAAGGAATACACCCGTCATCCACGCGACTAATACACACTAATTAACCGGTAAAAGATAGTTAGGGAGTAAGGAAATCTAAGTAAACACATTTCTCTACACATAAGTTTCTCACCACTTTTCATTTCTGTTATTTTATTTTATTTGCATTCGTAGTAAATTTGGGTTAGTTGACTAGCAACTAATTCCGCCCACTCCTTCAAAACCGAGATTTTACTTGCTTTCATAAAATTATAAAAACATAAAAAGAATCTTCCTCAACCCTTAGACCTAATTAGAGTAGCCTTTCATACCTAACGAACACTATTCCCTGTGGAGAACGATCAATCCCCCGTACTTACCACTACACTATACTACATCGGTCAGGTACACTGCCTGGTGGGGTTGTAAGCCTCTTGAGATCCCTCGAGAGGTAAAACCTGTTGTAAGGTTACAAAACCACGCAATCAAGTTTTTGGCGCCGCTGCCGGGGAATAGTTATTGTTTAGGTTGAATTTTTATTTCTATTAGGTCTACTCACTAGATTCCTTTCTAGTGAGATTTTTATTTTATTTTTCTAGGTTTTCTTTAGTCTATCTATTTTCTTCGTGTCTTTGTTCGTAACCATACCATCCGACATCATGGAAGATGGTAATATCCTTAACCCCCACAACCCACCACCACAACAACCACCACCACCTCCTAGAGCCCGTACTTTAGGAGAGTATTCCCGTCCTAGCCACCATGGCTATCGAAACACCATTGAGCTCACTCAAGGAGCCAATATCACACCCTTGCGATCCGACACCATCCGGTTGGTGCAAAGCGGATGCGCATTCCATGGACTTCGTTCTGAAGATCCTAATCAACATCTCAAGGACTTTCTTAAAATCGTTGATTCTATAGACCTTGATGTTGCCACTCGAGAGACGACCCGATTGCGTCTCTTTCAATTCTCTCTGCGGGACCAAGCTAGTCAGTGGCTAGAACGTCAACCCGCAGGATCCATCACCTCTTGGGATGATCTCACTACTCGTTTCCTTGCTCAGTTTTTCCCACCGGGAAGAACTACCAAGCTAAGGAATGATATCTTGATGTTCCAACAACGTCAAGGCGAAACTCTCTACGAGGCATGGACTCGATTCAAGGACTTACTCCAAAAAGTCCCCCACCATGGCATAGAACTTTGGCTCCAAGTCCAAATCTTCTATGACCATATCAATCTCTCCACGAGGCAAACCATTGACCAATCGGCCGGTGGTAAGCTACGTGATCTAAGTGCGGAACAATCATGGGCTCTCCTAGAGGATCTTGCTCTTTATGACAACGAAAGTTGGAGTGATCCCCGTGATTTGAATAAAACGGTCAAGGCAATATCTTTGCCTTCTAACAATTCAAGCACTTCCGACCGTAGGATCATAGAACTTGAAGACCAAGTCAAGTTCCTAATGAAATCCTACGAGGCTCCTAAACCTTCAAGCCAAGTGAACAAAATCACTTCTTCATGTGAGTTATGTAGTGGTCCCCACGACACTCGTGATTGCATGGAACTCCCCGAACAAGCTTTTGTGGACTACGCATCCTCGCGTACCGACGGAGCGGGAGACAAGTGGTACACTTTCAAACCCGAGCCAAACCATTACGGTGATTCATACAACCCCTCATGGAAAAATCACCCGAACCTTAGGTGGAAACAAAACCAAAACTCGCAACAAACCAATTCTTCCAACCCACCTAATCATTTCCAATCAAGCGGTTCCAACTCGAACCGTACTTTCAACAACAATCCTTCCGGCAATGGTAGTACCAATAACTTTGAAGGATTGATGTCTCAATTTATGGCATCTCAAGAAGCTCGGATAGCTAGATTCGAGACCGAATTCAATCAACAACAAACTGAGATGACCAATAAAATTGACAACTTGTTGAAAGCTCTCCATAACCAAGTGTTATCACCTCCACATAAGGACGCTAGGAACACAAATAGCGGACCCCAAGTCAAAGACCCTTCTTCATCCAAACATGTCCACTTCGTCAACGTTGTCACTATTAAACCAATCGATAGGAGCATGGAAGAAAGTGACAAGAATGAGGGTAGGATAGAAAGTGAACCTAAGGATGAGGATAGGAAAGTCGAGGTTGATAAGGAAGTTAGGACAAGTGTGATTGAGGAAGTAGATAATGATGAGGACTACTTCAATAAGCTACCCACTAAGGAGGAGCGTGCATATCATACAAACTTATTCGATGACCCCGAGACACCATACTTCCTAGGTAGACCAATCATAGAAATAGGCGACCCTTCTAATCTCAACATACCATGCAACATCGGACATCTACATGTGTGGAAAGCTTACATCGACCTTAGATCACCCATAAACATCATGACTAGAGCCCACTACAACTTGATAATGAAGAATCAACTTGGGTATAGGATGTTCCCTGACAAGGGTTGGATGAGTAACTTCACGGGAAGAGTTAAGGGATTACCGGTTTATGTAGGAAACTTCACCTATGTCACCGACTTTGTAATTGTAGAAGATATCCGCCCAATAGTCGATGCATCCTTGACTCAAGTGGTTTTTGGAAAACCATTTGTTGAGGTCTCTGGAATGACTTATGAACCTTCCTTAGGGATAGTTAGATTTAAGGATGAGACCGATGAAGTAAGCTACCAAATGCCATATAAGATAGAACAATTCCAACACTTGTCAAATGTTGAGAAGGAGCTCAAGCAAGCGGTCTACTATAGGAATGATGAGGATAGAAGTAAAGGAGTAGACTATGTTATGAAAAGGATATTCGGTTTCTACAAGGATTGTTTGAAATTAGGACCGGAATATAAAACCGGGAAGGAGAATGGCCTAGGAACCGTGACCGATGATGGAGTCACGTAATGTACGTGACTTTGAGTCTAGCTACAAGACTCGTTAATAAAGAAAAGCGCTTCTTGGGAGGCAACCCAAGCTTTATTTGTTTTATTTGCTTTGTGTGTTTATTTATTTGTTTGTTTGATTTTATTTGTTTCCGTATGTGTGTTTAATTTTTATCATTATTGATTCATGTTCAAAAGTAATTTGTGAAAATGCTTTATTTTGTTTTTAACTTCGTCTTAACTACATATAAAGGTATTTTGCAAAAGATAAGTGTAAGGGAAATCTAAATCGGTTTATTAGAACACAAATTAACATGAATCGTAATAATAATAAATTAGCATACATATTCGTAATTGTTTGAGTCAAATGCTTGTATCGAGTCATAATGATGTTTTGCAGGATTTCCAGGAAGTAAGGTAAAGGTTTTTCCAGAAATTTTCCGGAAACTAAAAATGAAAATTTTTGTGAGGTCATTTCTGACGGCGTCAGGGGTTATAACCTGACGACGTCAGATTTAATTTCCAGAAATTTTTGAAAGTTTTGTTTTCATAAAAAGTTTTTATAAAATCTCCAACTTATAATCTCCAGGAATCTGCAAAATTTTCATTCCACAAGCATTATATCCTTATATATAGATTTTATCCCGCCGATGTTATGCAGGTTTTCGTGTTTGTTTTCTCAGGTTCAACAGGTTATTTTGGACAAGGAGATGTTTATGGAATCAAGCTTATGGCGATGCATTAGTCATGGAGCTTCAACATTCTCTTTGGAGGAAGATTTAACCGTGTAATTTCACTATCCAACGAGCGAATCAGGGGAGTATTTGATTTCATTCTTTTATTTTTTTTTCTTTTACATCTTGTTATTTGAACATTGGGGACAATGTTCATCTTAAGTGTAAGGGGAGGGTAAAAGTACGATTTTAGAGAATGCCATTGCGCTTGATTTTTGTTTGTTTAATAGTAGATGTGTAATAAAACTGAGAGAAATACTTGTTAAGGTAATTTTAGTGCCAAATTTAAAATTTTTTACAACATATAGGAGTGAAACTTTGATCTTAATGAGCGTCTCATGGATAGGAATTATATGACTAGCACAAAAAAAAAAAAAAAAAAAAAAAAAAAAAAAAAAAAAACCGTACCACTAAAAAAAATTTCCACCCCAAATATGTGAGGTTCGCCCCTAGAATTGGTAGGAAAAGCATTTATGCTATGATGTGTGTACCGGTAGCACTTAGATTCTAGAACTTGCGTTAGGACCATTCCAAGGCCACAAGTGAGACTACATTCGTGTAGTTAGATTTACTACATGATAAGAGGCATTAGGATTAACCCATTGTTTTACACCTGTGTTTTTGTTATAATTACGTTGGCTACATTGGTCAAGTAATTCTCCCACACCCTTTGCGTTGTACTCATTTTTAGTACACGATACCCCTAGTACACCCCTCAGAGCCTATCTTTTCGTTTCGACCTTTAAGCATTTTACTTAAAGGAAGAATTTGTTTACACCCCACTTAAATGTACACCCAAATCGCCTTAGCCTACCTTGTATGCACTCATCTTTAGTGCATTATTGTTACAACATTTGTTTAAACCCAAGTTAATTATCTAGTTGATTACATGGTTGCTAAGTCGAGTCATATCCTTGTACATATTGTTTTGGGACGATTGGGACTCATGGGTAAAGTACTAGTGTAATGGAGTAATGGGGAAGAACATCATTTATTACCCCCATATGTGCTAAATGTTTTAAAAGTACTCCAAGTTTTTCGATTATCTTAATTCGAGTCATTAGATTAGTATTTGTAAAGTTATGTAAAAATTCAAGTGTAAGGGGAATGCAATGCCCCTATGATGTATTATTTTGGATGGTAGGGCAAAAGTGTATGCAAAAAAAAAAAAAAAAAAAAAAAAAAAAAAAAAAAAAAAAAAAAAAAAAAAATCAAGAAAAATACAAAAAAAAAATGAGAAAATGAGAAATAGAAAAAAACATACGGACTACCATCCCGTTTCATTTTATGTTTGTTTTATATTTTTGTTATTTTGTTATTTCGTTTCTAGCTTAAGATCGAGTCTAGTCTTGGCTTAGCAACATTGTATAGTACATGTAATTAATCAAGATCTTTAACTCGCCACCAGTAAAATATCCTTTATCCAACAAAACCGTGTTTTCCTTTTCCCTACACCTAACGTTATAACCCATTTAAAAGCCCTCTTTGATAGTTTATCTTAGGTGCTTACGCCTAGTGGAGGAGGTTTTCGATCCTTTCCCAAGCCTATGGTAATCTATTTGCTATGACAGGTAGTGAGAGATATTATCCGTTTTCATTTATGAGATTTATTTTGATGACACTTGAGAGATGTGAGTATCTAAACACTACTTGTGAGGTGCTAGTATGTAATCTCCGTGCTTATTATGATTGAAGTGGAACGATTATTTGTTGTAATTACTTTTATGTTTGCATTAAATGACCCCTAACTTGTATTTTGATTAGAATAAAAGCGCATTTGCTTGAGGACAAGCAAATCTCAAGTGTAAGGGTATTTGATGAGGCGAAAAGTGTACCGCTTTTAAGGGGTCATTTAAGCCCTAAATCGTATTTATTTGATCAAATATTGCCCTGAATCGTTCCTTTTGTCATTTTAGGTACTTTTGAGGAGAAATCTGGAAAAGGAGGCATTTTGGACGTTTTTGGAGCATTAAAGTGAAGAAAACGACAAAGTCTCAAAAATCGGCTAAAAGTTACTCTTGACGGCGTCACAATTTACTCTGGACGGCGTCATGCTTTGGCAAGAAAAGTTGGACGTGAAATTTACTCATGATAAGCCAGTGAAAATAGCATGTGAATTCTGACGGCGTCACGCTTTAACTTGATCGAGGGCGTCACGGCTTAAATCATAATGGGACGGCGTCACGTTCATTGTTAGACGGCGTCAAGCCTTGATAAGCCAGAATGGATTTTTGAAGAGCTAAAGAGGGACGGCGTCAAGAAGGTCATCCGGGAACCCTAGAAGCGGCGAGGTGACGGCGTCACAATCCATAAGGTGACGCCGTCAGATGTAAAAGTCTATATATAGTTTTCTAATTTTTTGTCATGAAGGAGAGCTTAGTGTGTGGAATTTTGGGATAAAACCCTAAGACGATTTTAGCTACTTTTTCAGGGCTTTTTGCCTTGAGATCTTCCATGTTTCATTGAAAGATAAGTTATCAATTAATCATTCAATATGTCTATGTGTTGTTTGATTCTATCTTATGCTTGTCTTTTGTTTAACATGTTAGGCTAAATTTATCTTGTGTTTGCTTAGATCTAATGAAACCTAGCTATTGATTATTGGTTGTTAGTGTGTTATTAGTTGTATTGGATGATTGTTTATCTATGTTAGGCTTAAGAAAACTGGCTAACTTCCTATTCGGTAACTTGCTTGAACGTCTTAAGAAACATGAACCAAACGCGTACTAAAGGTTTTTATGGTTGTATTTAATGCACAAGCGAATTCTAGTGATCCCATGTTAGGAGCTTCCTAGCCGGCTCGACATAGGAGTGAAGTAGGAGCTTGTAGAGTTGGGGAAGTAAGTACGCCACCCCACGAATGGTATTAAGGAATACACCCGTCATCCACGCGACTAATACACACTAATTAACCGGTAAAAGATAGTTAGGGAGTAAGGAAATCTAAGTAAACACATTTCTCTACACATAAGTTTCTCACCACTTTTCATTTCTGTTATTTTATTTTATTTGCATTCGTAGTAAATTTGGGTTAGTTGACTAGCAACTAATTCCGCCCACTCCTTCAAAACCGAGATTTTACTTGCTTTCATAAAATTATGAAAACATAAAAAGAATCTTCCTCAACCCTTAGACCTAATTAGAGTAGCCTTTCATACCTAACGAACACTATTCCCTGTGGAGAACGATCAATCCCCCGTACTTACCACTACACTATACTACATCGGTCAGGTACACTGCCTGGTGGGGTTGTAAGCCTCTTGAGATCCCTTGAGAGGTAAAACCTGTTGTAAGGTTACAAAACCACGCAATCAGTAACAACTTAGATCTAACTTAATTTCACAACTCATCAAACAAGAACTGTCATGAAATTAAGTTAGGAGTTGTTACAAAGATTTAGTGTTTTTGATGATAAACAAATATCAGAGAAAGGTGAAATCGAAACGCACATAATGCAATCAAAACGCACATATTATCCAAAAACATGAAAACAGTGTATCACAGCATGAAAAACAGTTAAAATGTCATTTGAGTACCATTTTCCCCCAAGGAAAACATAATGAAAAAGGGGTTACGAGAACTCACCTTAGTCAAGCAATGCACAACACAACAGATCAAGAGTAGTATAGCACAACGGAAACTAGAACGTCACGGCACAACGGACTCGGCACAACCTAATAATATAAAGACTTGTCTCAAAATATATCCCACACGGTAACTAAAAGCGTAAAAGTTTCCAAAAGTTAACTATTCCCATTCCCAATTATTATTCCAGTTTCTCTTCTAAAATATTCTCGTTATATCCGTTTACTAGTGTTTGGTATCATCGTTCGTGTAGTGGTGAAAAGGCGCTGACTCAAGTGTACTCACGCCAAAACAAGTGACGATAACGGAATCATCGCGGAAAACATGACAAAAATCAGGGAGTGACGACGGTATTGATTCACAAGTATCACACATAACAAACATACCAAGTAGTTGAAAGGATTGGTAGTCGTCGGTCATAATCCCATTAAGTTTTATAAAACATGCATGTTTTATATATTTAAACAAAAATTCGTCATGACTTATTCATTCGTAGAACGTTCCAAGTCAAGTGACTCATTAGTTTTCAAATACGCTTTAGTTAACAAGGGATTATAATATTATTGTTCGTTAGACATCATTTCCCTATTGTTCGTGCGTTACGACTCAAATACATTAAATTCATTTCGAGTCTAATGATTGTAGTCGTTCCGTGTCCCAATAGTCTAATGATGTCCAAAGTCCGATAATATTCCAAATCCATCAATAGTCCAAGTTTCAATATATATATATATATATATATATATATATATATATATATATATATATATATATATATATATATATATATATATATATATATATATATATATATATATATATATATATATATTTCAAGTTCCGGTGTTGCAAAAATCCCAATGTATACTGACTACCAATCAACGACCAAACAAATAAATAATCCAACAAATAATTCCCATAATAACAATAATATATACTAAGGCAAATGTGTCTCGATACGTTCTTGTAACCTCGCGTTTTCCGTTATTTCATAAACTTATATTTCCCAAAAATATATATAATGTTTATATTTATTAACTAACAATTAAATTGTTATCTATTTACCATTTCCAATCTTTTCCTTTCGTTTTTGTTTTATAATATGTCACGAGATTCACTAACGTATCAAGTCACATTTCCACGACTCCCACGGCTATAAGTCGGGTCAAATAGTCAATCAAATAGTCCTTATGTCTAAATAAAGTCTAATATCCCTTTTCGGCATGTCGAGACCACGCCGAGACTACAAAGTCTCAGTGGCACACGACGTCTGTAATACCCCCAAAATATCGCAGCGGAATGTAATATCATTGGGGTGCTACTTATTAGTACAACAGTCATAATCATAGAAAACGACTCTAAATGAGACGTTTTTACAAGTTTATCATTCGATCATAATAAAACATCAGAGTTACAAAAGGTCTCAAGTAATTTTAGAAAACATAATGTATTAATATAAAAGTTTTCAAGAGTTTATCGAATGATAACACAATGCAAGCCATCAAAACAATCTCCGTGTGACTTCGTGCTTGCCAAATACCTTAAAACCTGAGATAAAACATGCTAAAAAGTCAACACAAAGGTTGAGTGAAATTCATAGGTTTATAAATAAATAATTGACCACAAGATTTCAAGTTAAACTAATAATTGCAACGAATACAATTATGGGTAAATAATAATTATTGATTTAAGCTCATGACACTCAAACTGACTGAAGGGTCATAGAATGAACCAATGCCCTGAAAGGTAAATTGCCATTTTACCTAAATTTCGAATATAGTGCGTTCGATTGCCTATCCGGTCAAGACAAACGGGATTCGTCAATCCCAATAGGCCTATTCACAATATTCGCGTTCACTCGCAAGTGATTAATGGTTCATGATTCATTAGGGACTTACTTTGGCAATATCGGTACTTTAGCAATAATATGCTCTGATAAGCATACAGTTTAAAGCACTTGTGTCCAAATTATAAAATAACATGTATCTCCCCCAATGGGTTTATAAACAGTTTAAAGAGTTAAAGTGGGGCTATGAACTCACCAAAGATCAAATAGGAATATCAAAGTAAGAAATGAGGAAACCAAGTCATCCTACGAGCAACCTAAAAATAATATGTTGCGTCTTAGGTTTTTAAAATAATAGAATATGGATGTAAGAAAGTTTTATATATTCATTATATCAATCATGCCATTGTACATAGAGTTTTTAAGGGTCATAAAGTGACAGAGACCAAGATTGACAAGTTAGGAAAGTGTTACGAGCCATAATATATATGTTGTCCTAAGTTCGGGTTTTATGATATTTTATAGTCCAAAAATCTTATTGTGTCGATATGTGGTCAAATTGTCCAAAGGTAAGTTTATCGGGTTTATTTTCGAAAGTGGGTCCTACCACTCCGGGTAAGTGTAAAATTTATCATATGTTAACAAAATTATAGTTTATATATTTTTAAGTTTGTAAAATAGTTTTATAATTTTTATTATCATTTAGAGTGTTTTTAGATGTCATAAAAATATATTTGACTTATTTTTAAGTAAATGTTGATAAGTTATAGAATTTTAGGTTAAGTGCGGGTTGTGAATAAAAGTGGATATTCGTTACCAAAAACTCCGTTTCTCCTAACCCGTAAGGAGTTATATTACAAATTTTATATTTTCGAAAAGGTATATAAGTGTACTAATCATATTTGCGGGTCCCACTATTCTGAAAATTATATAACTTAAGTGAAATTACCATTTTACCCTAATATGTCAAGTCTGATCGGGACAGCACCAAACAGTCCCACCGATTTTGCGATAAGTTGAGTTCCGTAACTCCTATTTATGCGTGGTTTTCGGCTATGTTTAAGTTAATGTGTTACCTACAATTTTGATGTTTTGTAAAATAGAGGGTTATATACAACTGTTTAGACTTTTTGGCCATCCAAATCTGGTGTGCTTTTTCCGACAGCCTTTTCCATTTATTTTCTAATTAATTCATCAGGTATCGTCTCATGACCAAATACCCGGAAAATTAAAGCTAAGAGATATATATACAGTCACATATTTTTACCTAAGTTTCAAAGTGTACTTAGTTAGTGCAGTAATTACAAAAACAGTCCCTGGTCAGTAAGGTCTTTGCAAACTTAGTCCCAATCATAGTTTTAAGTAATTTAAGCTATGTTCAATGCAATAACTAATACAACAAGCATATGAAACATGAAAAATACATTAAATGAAGTATAGATCAGTAGTGATATGAAAGATATTGTGTGATTTCTTACACAAATGAGATGGAATACAAGAGAAATCAAGATGAAAGAACACTAGATCTTCAAGATGAGCACATAAACTAGCCAAGAAATTTGGTGGTGATGGTGTTTGTGTGCTTGAGACCTCACGGAAACACCAAGAGAGGAAGAGGAAATTTTTCTAGTTTTGAGATCTAGAACTTAGTGGTTAATGGTTTTGTATATATATATGGGTCGTTTTCTTATAACATGCATAGTAGGAGAAAAATTAGGACAAGTGTCCTTGTGGTTAACCCATAACCGGCCACCTCTACATGAGGCGGTGGGTTTGTTATTTTTTTTGGTGATTTTTGGTTTAAGGGGTACCATTTAGTGTATAGTTTGATCCCGGTAATTGAAAACATGGAGTTTTTAAGACGCGAAACTTAAAATCGAGTAACGTAAAAACATAAAACTTATAAAAATGTTAAAACTTTACAACAAAACCCATTTTTATATTTTAGGTGATCCTTGAGCTTATTGGATGATTACTTGGTGTTTAAAAAAATGAAACCGCGCAAAACGCAAAATGTGCAAAGTTTAGCTAAAAGTGAAAAAGTAAAAATAGAATATTTAAAATATGATTGTATGGAACCAAAATGCATAATAATATATATACTGAGTATTGTCAGTTGTCGGTTTGATTTAAATGTACATTTATCGAAGTACACGGAATAACCTATCTAGTTACTCGCAAGAGTAAATTTATTTAAAATAAAATATTAAGTAAAATTAAATAATTAAATAATAATCTCAAAATTGTGAATTGTTACAGTACCTAATCCTTAAAGGGGAATCCCGTCCCGGGATTCAGTTCGAGTTAGATGGTGATGATGTGTTGGCTAAAAGGTGTGGATATTTCTGACGCATCTGGTCTACTCTCTCCAAAGTGTATTCTGGTTCTCGTCGAGAGTTCTAACGAACGTTGACAATACGGATACGGCTCTGCTTCAGCCGCTTGACCTCTAGGTCCAAGATTTCTACAGTTTCTTCTATAAAGTGCAGTTTGTCATCAATTCGAAGCTCATCCAATTGAATGAAAAGACTCTCATCTGACAAACATTTCTTTAGATTTGAAAAGTGAGAAGTGTTGTAAATTTCTTAAAGTTCTTTTGGTAGTTCTAACTTGTACACTACTGGGCCAACCCTAGCTAGGATCTTGAATGACCCGATGTAACGTGGACTTAGTTTCCCATGCTTCCCAAAATGAATCACGCCCTTTCATGGCGAAACTTTGAGCATAACTCTGTCTCCCACATTAAACTCCAAAGGTTTGTGTCGTATATCGGCATAACCCTATTTGACCCGAAACTGATCGATGTAGCCATGAGCAGGTTGAAGAGAGCTCTAACACAATAAAAAGTAACCCATCCAATGGTATTTAACATCCAAATAACTACCAAATAAAATGCGTCCCAAGCCGAAATCTTCTGCCGATCTCTTGCAGCTTGCAGTCTGTTTCCTGATTTGTACAATCTTCTCGGTTGTTTCACGAATGATTTATGGACCCGTGAGTTGAACATCTCCAACTTTAGCCCAACAAATAGGTGATCGACACTTCCGACCATAAAGTGTTTCAAGTGACGTTGTCTTGATACTAGCGTGATAACTTGTGGTTGCAGGAGAATTCGATTAATACCAATTGATTTTCCCAATTATTACTAAAATCAGTCATACAAGCTATTGTCAATCTTAGGCAGGTCAGGTACTATGAGAGTGTAGCGGTTGTTTTTGAGGTTTGATCCTAAGATTTGTTATGGGATTGTGCGTTCTCTTGCTTAGAGGCATTGATAAAAAAATTGTCCGAAATTTTTATTTGAGTAAGCATTTACACGAATTTGACCAGCTCAATAATTCAAAAGACACAATTTCTTTGTTTGAGGTGAATAGTCGGGTAAAATAATGCGACCCTAAAAAAATTTAAAGTTTAGTAGAATGAATTTTTAAATATGGTGTAAATAAGACAATTTCCAAAAAATCAATGTTTATCCGTTTCTTAACATACAAAAGTTCGGTAAGGTTTGACTACAAAAATTTTAACTTGTTAGAATAAGTATTTTATAAAAATCACAACGAGTTTTATGGTTAATATAAATGCCCTATATAAGTTCTCAAATGTTTAAGGACAGAGTCTAGTTTCCAATGCTTGGTAGTGTTTGATGGCTAAATATCGGGTGAAGTTCATAGATATGGTACTTAATTCACTTGGGTAGTATTGGGATGTATCATGACTTATATTGTTGTGCTAGTGGTCTGAAATTTAGTCTTGAGGTGTTTTCCTTGGTCACAAGTGAAAGTTGTGTATCAATGGCCGATCAGCATGTTGAGAGTTCTAGGCATCTCTGTGGGAGTGCGGTTATATCAAAACGGATGGCTGAATAATCTAGAACTCTTAAAAGACACAATGTCGTAAGGGTGGTTGTACATTGATTGTCTAATCCAAGGTATCCATTACTTACAAGGGAAAATCTCATTACACGTTGGAGTATGCTCGTGTCATAATAACTAATTATATGGCTAGACATATGTGAGCCTATGGGGTCACACACATATACACTGAGGTGTCATTTTATATATTGTGATTATCGTATTTACAATATATAAATAACCATAAGTAACCAGGAACTACTATTGGGCTTCTAATGAACAAGTAATGGACTTATTGCATTGGACTAGAAAAACAAATGGGAAGCCCATTTGGCCCATAGGAGTGGCCGGCCTAGGAGTAACTTCCAGGGGAAGTTTGTTTTGAATTTGGTCAATAGTTATTATGAGGAATTATCTCCTAATTAACTCATAACAATAACCAATATTCTCTCTCCCTCTCCTCTCTAGTTTGTACGGCACAAACAAACACCCATATTAGGGTTTTTGTTTTTTCATCAATCACTCTTGTATCTTGTTCATTCAAGGGTGCCTTGATCGGTTACGGGTTAAAGACTAGCATCATTGTGGCATACAAGGAAGTGTAGTGTGGATACACATAGAGGTGATCTCCATTGATCATTTGGGTTTCTTGTTCTAGTCGATCTATAGCTTTTGTTGGTGACTCCCGGATCACGCTACAAAGGTATAATTTATGTGTTTATTTATTTGATTGATCATATGGCACTATGGATCCTTGTATGGTGATGTTTATCCGCTGCGTTTTATATTAATTAATTGTTAATTCATGTTTACATCACCTATAGTGGTATCACGAGCCATCATATGTTGTCATATGATCATCTTGTATGCGTAAAAATGGCTAAAAACGTTGTTTTTTAATGGATTTAAAAGTGTGATTTTAAAACAGCCCCTAGGGCTTGAATATTCTGAATATGTCGACTTGATTAAGGTCTTAAGATCTGGACTTTTTGATCCTATGGCCATTTGTTATGCATACGTTGTTTATTTACTTGATAGGTACCCGTAAAATGGCCTAAAAAACGCGTTTTTTTGGAAGATTTTCAACCCGATTTCAAATCAGCCCATGAGGCTTATTTTTCTGTGGTAAAATGGTGTTAAGAAGGTCCTAACATCAGTGGGGTTTGAGTCTTTGGCCATTTGTCACGCGTACCATTCGGGGTTTTAATTCTTGTTAATTATTTTTTCGATTCGTTGGCTAACAATTTATTTCTTGCTATTTATTTTGTTATCCATGGCAAATACATGCATGTTTGTCCATGGAGTTAGCCAACACCATGTAATAATCTTTATTTGAATGTATTATTATATGTTCATATGCAAAGCCGATGAAAACCTAGACCACTTGTGCGTTGTGATTGTGATTGTTGGTTGGTTTTTCTTGTTTTGGGGTTTGCCATTGTTTCGGCACTTTTGTAATGTATTTCAATTTTGGTTTTGCCAATGTTTGGGCATTTTACAGTAGATACAAAGTAGATTAGTTGTATTTTGCTTTATATGTATTGTAAACAAGAGCTTGGAAGCAAAAGGCGAAAGATTGAAGAGTTGTAGACTGAAAGTTGCTGCTGGACATCTGTTGGGAAAACGTGCTTACCTGCTGATTGGTAAAGTATTTTTTTCTAAAATTTTTGGTGCAGGTCCACAAGACATAGGGCTACAACTTTGTCAACTGGGCCGAATCATGAGGAGGTGATCTTCTTGGACTTTTGGGCCTTGCAAAACAGGAAAACTGGGCTGACAGAAACTGAAGTTCAAGTGCATAATGGGCCTTTTACTTGCTCATGATTGTCTTGGAGCAAGTGGGAGCCCTCCATGTGGTTGTGATATAAGTCCCTAGTTGACTCTTGGTTCTTGTGATGGCTCACAAGACCAAGCATAGGATTTTCATCGGTTGAGGCTTTGCATATTGTGGTTGTATGTTTGTTTGGTTGTTTCATGTATGTTGTGACTACATGTAAAACGAAAATTGTTTTCTTAAAACTTAAAACGAAACATAAACCATTTTGAACTAAGTCTTATGATTTAGTTTAACTAAGTTTAAATATGATTTGAAACTTAAAAATCATTGTTTTCTAAATAACACTTAAACTAGTTAAGATTGTTTATTTATTGATTTATTGTATTGTCCATACTTAATAATCCACTTAGGATATCTATTAGTCTTGAAAATGGACAACTTGACACACATAAATTAAAACAATGATTAGACTTAAGTTAAGAAAAGTTTTTTAACTTGTGCTACGAAGAATGAATGCATGCTTCTTTCGTACACGTTTTTGATTCACATCAAAACTATTTACCCGTCAAAATTTAAGTCACGCCGTCCAATTATGAGAACACTTGCAATTACCTTTTAGCATCTGGTCAGACCTAGGCTGAATTGTAACCCAAGGTGACTATTCTCCATGGTCAGACCTAGGATTATTCTCACAGTTTTCAAATTGGATGACTTAATCGAGTAGTGTGGTCAGACCCTTACCCGAGGCAAAGATGGGACTAAACATGCCTACATGACACTAGTTGTTTGACACTAGATGCCATGAGTCCCATAAGGATCTAAGAGTTGTACATGTAATACAATTGGTGATCGTCGCCTACCTATTGAATCCACCATTTCTAGTAGATCAACTGCATTAATGGTCGAACCTCAATGAGGATCTTAGCCTTTTCGTAAATTAATTGTTTTAAATTATAAACATGGGGTAGTTAATTTATAAAAGGATAATTATCGAAAATACTAAAATTGAACTTTGTAAATTCAATTAATGCAACGCATACCGTAAACAAGAGTTTGTTCTTTTCTTGTTAAAAGGACGAACTAAGTCGATCTTTCCTTGTAAGAAAGAGACTTATTCCTATCCTTTTTCTTTATGAGGAAAAGCCATAATAGGAATATTTGAATTTTCCTAATTCTAATTAAACTCAAGGAAAACATACTCTAGAAATCGTGATGTCTTGTAAAAGTCAAAACGGTTAAGTATGGTTACACATCTTATTCCTTCAACGTTGTTTTATAACCCTTGTTTCGGTTTTGAAACATTGAAGAAATATAAGATATTTGTACAACCAAGAACACGTGCACTTGACTTGACCTCTTTGGTCAGACCTTAGGGCCATTTCAACCCATGGCGAATTTTGGTCATTGGTCAGACCTTTGGCGATATTTGCATGTTCTTGCTTGGTCAACCTATTTCGTACTAGCTACCAAACTAAAATGAGTTTAAATAATTAGAAGACGGAAGTATCAATAAACCGCAATGTGGTAAAGGCAATTACTAGCATGATTACCTAGCAGTTTGCCTTAACCCAATATGCCTACTAAGGTCCTACATACCCTTGTGGTAAAGTAGACCAATTATGGAGGAAATGCATACCTATTTTCAAGTTAAAATAGCAATGATGGCTAACCCATCATCTATATGTTAGAACTTGATGCACTTTCTTGAATACCTAAGTACATGTTTACTAGTCAAAGTGACTCACATTAGCAATAATGTGTAGATATTCAAGAAAGATGGAAAGTATCAAATCACTACTCACTCTCCACTGGTGACGTAACACATTGTAATGTTGTCTAATCCAGTGGGAGCTACGTGATTATATTACTGGTGACGTAACACATGTAATGTTGTCTAATCCAGTGGGAGCTGTAAGCTTTATTACTTGCAAGTTGCCCATCTTATTTCCAGATTGTCTTGAAATAATACATTACTTTCCACGTGTTAAGCATCATAGTTTATATAAGAACCATTACATAAGTTTTATATGATAACTTGTCGCGTTCCTGATGTTGCTTCCTGAAATGTTATCTATAAAATTGTTATGCATGATTCATTATTCAAACGATAAAGTTCTACATATCTATATTTTGATTTTTGACTAAAAATCATATGTTATCTTATACATTGTCATATTGCTCATACAAACAAACGAGCGTAGTGTTGTTTGCATGCTCTCACGATGTTGTGCCATGCACAAGTGGGAGAAATCTTAATGGTGTGCAAGGTACAACATATAACAATATGACTAATAGTTTTTCTTGACTGAAAGGTAAGAAACCAAAATTCTACTAGGACTTCTACACATAAAATGTAGGTTGCCCTAATTAGAACAAATATCAAGATAACATGAAAAGCTACTTCAACATATTCACTGAATTGTTTAGTAAATATGATTATGTTTTCTTGTAAACTCATAATCATGAAGTACAAAATTAACTTGAATATACTATTGAGGCCAAGAGTCGGCGCTCGTAATTACTTTAGTTGAATATGTTTAGGTCTCTTGTAAAGACACAAACATCAATTCCGTTAATTCTTGAAAGACTTATAACGTAAAGTAAGACGTTGATTTGTTATGTCTTCTTGTTAGGACATGTACACTTACGACATATAATATTAAATGTTTATGTTTTCTAGTCAAAGCATACACATGAAGTAAAGTATGCAATAGGCTAAAATTACTATTGATGCCATCTGGTTTGACTTGGTTGGCAGATATGTAAGCCAAAAGGTATAAGTTCATCTAATGAGTTGTGTGATAGTCTCACAACATCAGTCCTCATGGAATACCACAAATTTATGGTATGTCCATCATGGAAAATCAAACACTATTGATATTGTTTGATCTTTGATGACTTAAACTGTTTTACCTCCAAAGCTATCAAGGTTAGAAATTGGGTGTGCCATGTGTACACTCAATATGATTCCAACCCAGAAGGAATTTAAGACACCATTGTATTATGGCATGGGATGAATCCCATTATGTCTTAATTGAAGTTCTTAATTTGTTAACTACTTAAGAGTAAATAATTAACAAACTAGAGTCAAGAACTAACGATGTATTATGGATGTCCCACTTGAAAACAATTTATTGTTACTCAAGATGCTGAGTATCTAGAGATTAGTCTCTACATACAAAAGTAAGTGGGAGTACCTTTAGACCTTGAAGTTATTCAAGAACTAAATACACAACCTTCTGAGTACACTTGCTAATGTCATACTATGGTTGAACATGCATATGTTAAACCATAGATTGATATCTCTCATTCATAAATCCGCAAGGATTCCTCTTGCACCTGAATGATATAGTTTTTTATATCAATGCTAAGAGACATAAGTTAGAGGATCATGGTGAACCTGCTAACTACTGAGATGCATTATCAGATATTGTATCTGATGAGTAGCTCAAAACTATGAATGTTAAGATGCAGCCCTTAAAAGAAATCACTCATGGAGCTTGATTGATCACTTACAAATCAGTTAGACTGTAAGGTTAATAATGAGTTTCTTGATAAGAAGACTCAAAAGGGAAAACTTGTACACAAGTTTAATGCACGACTAGTAAAAGGAGTTTACTCATACTCAAGTAATTGACTATGACTAAATCCTTCTGCCTAGAAACATTAAATGTATAAAGATGATTAATTGTCATACCTGTTTTCATATAAATGAAATATGACAATAGGATATCAAAACACTTTTCTTGTTGATTACCTTTGCGAGGACGATGAGTAATCAAAAGGGTTTATGAATCCATATAATCTTTATTATGTATACAAGATAAAATAATCCATGTGTGGATTAGATCATGCATCTAGGAGCAAAGATCTTGAGTTAATTATAAAATCATTAATTTGATTTTGATTAACAAGATTACTCCTAAGTACACTAAGAGCAAGTTGGAGCACTGTATTTATTTTCTTAAATCTCATATGTCGTTAACATATTAGAAACAATATTCCATCTAAGCTAGACTTTAATCCTTAGCTTGGAATGAAGTTTCTCTTGAGGGATTTATAAAATAAGACATACAACCTTGTTATGTATATGTTTATTAGAATAAACATAAGCGGTTATTAAGTCTAAACATAATATGACACGTTATTGAGGAGAGTCTCAATGATCAATCTTACTTGATGAGATTGAAAACATGATTGGAAATCTTAAGTTTGACTGAAGGATTCATCATGTAAGTCATATTAAGTATTGGACTATATATTTATCATTTGCATGAATGCAAGATGAGTTGATAACAACCAATATCTAAGTGAAAGTCGTTAGATAATTGTTAAAAGAACATTATATTGGACCTACATAGGACCAAAGATATGTTCAAACGTTTACGGATATATGAGGAACTCTGTTTTGTTTGCATACGCTGATGCATATTTAACTGAGATGATACTCAACCCCAGTCATGGTAGGATGTCATCATGAATGATGAAATTGCTGACTAGATGTGCTCGACTGAGAGCATTAATGCGTTATACATTAAAAGAATAAGAATACTTTATAGTTTGAGAAACTATTCAGATGACTATCTAAAGTAGGTGTTTTACTGGCTTCAAACACCCTATGGAATGTATTGTTGCGATTCTCGTCTTGTACTTGAATGTGCACATACAAAGGACAATCATCATTCAAACCTTTCATGAGTTTTGAAACAAGTATTCTCAAAGTTTACTCAGATGACTACTTGTTGTCTTGTACAACATGATTCGATCATGGTGGGAACATCGGATCCCGACCTATGAGTAGTCTTATGCATATCTGTTTTTAGTATTTGGATAATGGAACTGTAAGCAGTCGTATTATACAATGAATTGATATACCGGGTATGATCGTCTTCATTTATACTACTGTGTTCTATATTTGCATGTTTAATCCATGAATAATTTATTTATTCTAAAATTATCCATTGTCGGTTGACGATACGGGAGTATCATCAAATTAAGACAAATGTGAGCGTGTTGGTGATTTATTTGCCACACTCACATGTTGTTCATTGGGATGAACATTGGATTGACCCAACCTACGAGTATTCACTACATGGATCGTCGTCAATAGTGAATCTCGCAAGAGGTTATGTCTCTTATCCTCAGACTTGAGATGCAAGCAGGTTTTGCATGTGTGGAATTTCATTCCTTGATATGGTTAAATGCTATCCTGAATAAGGTAGTTATAAAGGCCATTTTCAGGAGTGATATGAAGCATGTGAATGACACGTGTAGTCAAAATGGGATTTGTTCCTCCACTTGTTTTGGAGTTAGATACTATTGGGCCCCTCGATGAATTGAACAGATGTTTGTATGGCCGTACCCAAATGAGATTAAGATGAATCTTAATTCACTTGGTAATCTTGTTCAATATCCGTATCGAGAAACATAATAGTTGAACTTTTAGAATGACTTTTGATCCATGTCTAATGTTCAACACGGTATCTGAAACAAAAGGATAGATGACATATAAACCATCTGAAATGAGACGTTTAAGAAACTACCCTCACATATTTCTAGGGGCATTGGCGTGTTGCTAGACGCTAACCATTGCTTGTATAATTACTTGATTATTATGACGTCGCAAGTGGGAGCTGTTGGAGTATGCTCGTGTCATAATAACTAATTATATGGCTAGACATATGTGAGCCTATGGGGTCACACACATATACACTGAGGTGTCATTTTATATATTGTGATTATCGTATTTACAATATATAAATAACCATAAGTAACCAGGAACTACTATTGGGCTTCTAATGAACAAGTAATGGACTTATTGCATTGGACTAGAAAAACAAATGGGAAGCCCATTTGGCCCATAGGAGTGGCCGGCCTAGGAGTAACTTCCAGGGGAAGTTTGTTTTGAATTTGGTCAATAGTTATTATGAGGAATTATCTCCTAATTAACTCATAACAATAACCAATATTCTCTCTCCCTCTCCTCTCTAGTTTGTACGGCACAAACAAACACCCATATTAGGGTTTTTGTTTTTTCATCAATCACTCTTGTATCTTGTTCATTCAAGGGTGCCTTGATCGGTTACGGGTTAAAGACTAGCATCATTGTGGCATACAAGGAAGTGTAGTGTGGATACACATAGAGGTGATCTCCATTGATCATTTGGGTTTCTTGTTCTAGTCGATCTATAGCTTTTGTTGGTGACTCCCGGATCACGCTACAAAGGTATAATTTATGTGTTTATTTATTTGATTGATCATATGGCACTATGGATCCTTGTATGGTGATGTTTATCCGCTGCGTTTTATATTAATTAATTGTTAATTCATGTTTACATCACCTATAAAATCTCATTACACGGTGTGGAGAGGGTGAATTGTACATTGACGGAATAGTGTCAAGTCATGGTGTATTGTTATTCCTAGTCGTGGATAGAGATGCTTGATTCA
Source organism: Artemisia tridentata subsp. tridentata (assembly GCA_021014915.2). NCBI lineage: Eukaryota > Viridiplantae > Streptophyta > Magnoliopsida > Asterales > Asteraceae > Artemisia > Artemisia tridentata. The sequence continues at coordinate 146,666,859 of CP139505.1, forward strand.
CCTCTAAGGTTTGGTTTAATGAGTAACGGTGTTTTGGATCACTCTTATGTCCCAGTCAGGCTAATACTCTCAAAGAATTAGTTGAAGGATTAGGCAATTGTCCCAAAGATAGTTGCTCGGGTTGCTCCGTAAGGTCTTAAAAATTTTGTTAGGTTATAAGTCAGCCCATTGTATGTTCCTAGCCCTTGTAAAAAGTTTTATTGGTCCCTTCATTGCTTACTTCCATCGAGGGGTCCTCCTCGTATTGTTAAGATCTTATTACCATAAGGTACGCGGACGAGTTTCGCATCGTAGATGATTGTGGTATTTCAGCAACCAGACCATACTAAGAAAAAGAATGTCTATGTCTCAAGTTCGGTGGGCACTAGGTCGATGTCTTATGGGTATCTAGTATGTTTAGGGTGCAACCTAGAAAGATGACGTCGGTTCCTATTAGCAGTCAGATGGTTAGTTCGTTGGTACACTTAATACTTAACGCGGAAGGTAGAGTCTTAAAGAATGTTGTTGATTGCTACTAGCAATCAATTGGTTGATTCAGTAGTGTACTTAGTGTTCAATGTGGAAGGTACGGTTTTGATTAAGGGGTTGAATGTAATCGTCATCATGATTGACACCGATTTTTAAAGTGAAGGTATGTCTTAGTCACCCTTGGGGTTATGAATCATTCGGTAGTTATCGAATTTAGAGGTTGCCTGTTTGATGGTGGAATTTTCGAAATCGGAAGATGTGAAGTAAAGCGAGATGTCATAAGGTTAAGTTTCGTATGAATTTTTATGGTCATAATCATAGGTAATCCCGTTGTTAGGTTGCCCTCTGATGGTTAGTGGTGTAACTTGACCTCTCGAATTGGAACGTGATGCGAGACAAGGCAGAATTTATGTGACAAGGTTAGGTAGAAGTTTATCTGGTTACTATGTTTACTAGTATGAATACCCATAAATTGCACTTCTTTTGTCTACTCATGTGAGTTTGTGATCCTTCGAGAATGAAAATAGAAAATTTGACTTTGATAAAATTTTAGGCAACCATTCTTAGCATAGCATAATCCTACCTGATTATACATAGGTGATCAGGCTTTGTATAATTAAGGTCCAATGATGCAATGCTGAGTTTAGTTATTAGAAGATATCGGTCCTTCTGTTTGCGAGGTTACAAAATACTTTTCAAGGAAGTAAATAGTTTAGGGGTGATTACAGAATATTTTGTAAAGTGACGGCGAAATAGTTTGTAGAGTAATAGTAACGCAGTCTTATTGCTTTAATAGACAGTGGCTAAAGCATTCCACATGGAAGTAAAATAGTTTATAAGATGTTAGTAAAACTTGTAGGATATTTGTAACATAGTTTACAAAAAGCTAGTGAAGTCATTTGTTGGTTTATGAAATAGTAGTCAGGTAGCAAATCGGTTTATTACACGCTAATAATATGGTTTTTAAATTAATTTGTAAATTAATTTAATAGGAAAACAATTCATTGTTTATAAGATAGTAGTAAAGTCACAAATTTGATTTTTATGATATAGTGGTAGGACAATTTATCGGACAACCGCAAAATGGTTTGCAGGATATTTGAAAACAGTTTGTGTTTTCATAGCGACACAGTTTATTATTTTATTAGGGGGTAGCAAGGTAACCAACTGGTTTATAATATGAATACAAATGGTTGAAAATGATGACAAAGCGGTTTATTAGGTGGTAAATTAGTTTGTAAGAGAGTGACAAAATGATTGATGGGATAGTGACAAACAGTGTATAAAATTTTTAGCGAAATGGTTTATAAGGAGACAGTAATAGTTTCATAGATAATAGCAAAACTGTCTGTAAGGTGTTTACAAAATGGTGGTCAAAATAGTTTTCAAACGGGTAATACAGTTTATAAGATGACAACTAAAAATTGTTGTAGAATAGTTATGAACTAGGTGGTAACAAAACAGAGTTATATGGTACTTGGCAAATCATTTTATAGGATGTAGGAGTCTATAGGGTATCACCCAAATATTTTACATGTTATAAGTAAATTAATTTAGAACAGGGTTGTAATGTATTTTTGTAAAGCGGTTGAAAAGATAGTGGAGAAATGGGGAGTGAAATAGACGAGAGTTATAATAACATGGCGGCAACAAAATATAGAGAATTCATTGGATGGAGACATACGTAATACAACAAGGTTAACTCAACCATGATGAGATTGGAATAAGTCGCGATAAGAGTTAATCATAATAAGGGTGAATCACGACAACCATAATATATAATCATAACATGTGTAGATACAATCATAACACACATGAATATAAGATGGAAAATCTCGGCTTACATAAAACGATATCATATCATAGCATAACTATACCACATGTCCTAAAATAACTTGCTACGGTTTGTCATACGACAAAATAACACAAGTGTCATTATTATGGCCACACATCCCGTGGCTAGGATAATAGAAGCTACTGATGATAATAGTCTAGCATAGGAGTTTCCCGATGCTCCTCTGGGTGGAAGGCATCATCAGGGACAAATCCCTGTTCGGGAACGGGTGGTGCAAGGTCGAGAATCTCTGGTAAGGGATCGAGTAAGTGAACTATGGAAGCTGGTGCTGACATAATGCCCTACAATTGGCATATGAGGTCAAAATTAGTAAAAAATTTATATAAATAATCTTTTATATAAACAAATGGTGATCGAAAGTAAATCAAGTATATAAAAATATCCTTTTTATAAATACGTGCGTATATAAATATTATTTATATAGACAAGTGTAATAGTGTATAGAATAAGTGTTCGTGAAGTGTAAGCGCACGGAGAGTGTAAGACAATGCAAAGTAAACTAGTTAAAATATAAGGAGCGGTTATAGTCTAAGTCTAAAAAAATGCGACCTGATTCTCTATAACCATGGCTCTGGTACCAATCTGTAACACCCCCAAAATATCGCAGCGGAATGTAATATCATTGGGGTGCTACTTATTAGTACAACAGTCATAATCATAGAAAACGACTCTAAATGAGACATTTTTAAAAGTTTATCATTCGATCATAATAAAACATCAGAGTTACAAGAGGTCCCAAGTAATTTTAGAAAACATATGTAACACCCCCAAAATCAAGATATTGCGGAAGCATACACTTTGGGTGCTACTAAATCGATAATCACAACACAAGATATAGAGAACGGATTAAAAATCCATTTTAAAATACATTACATATTCAAAGTCATATTGTCATACATCAATTTTAGTTCAAATAAAAATGTAGCTCATTTAACAAAGCGGTCCCAAATTCCAGAGTTTACGCAATAATAAAAACATTTCCAACAAATTTTATGATCATCGCCATGCCCTGCCTTCAGTAAACACACCTCAGTTTCCTGAGAAAAATATGCTAAAAGTCAGCTAACGCTAGTGAGTTCATAGGTCGTTTAAAGTAAATAAGCACATATGGACCATAGCAATATTCAGCAAACAATTCAACAAACACACACTATCCCGCTATGCAAACACTAAGCCTCATCCAAATGAACTAGACAAACAATATCAAATAAAGGGTGCCAGCGAGTGTTAATCCCCAGACACTCGGCCAAATTTCATATGGTATATGTTCGCATTGACTATGCCGAGCCAACCGAACCGGGGAGTCACCCCCAATAGATCTATTTATATCACACGCGTTTCTCAATAGGAATTGACGGTTGATGATAGTTGGCGCAATGGGATTCAGCTAAACTTAGGTTTCTACATACAAGTGTGTATAAAACAAAATTCATTTTTGGTCCATGAAAACAGTTTTGCATGTTTCTCACCCCCAAGGTTTAATAAACAAAACGTATAAAAATATGAGACTATAAACTCACCTTAAAAATAATAGAAATCTGCAAATCAATCAACAAAACAGTGCAACCGCTCCGACACGCGACCTAGATCAGTATGGTAAGTCTTAGCGATATATACGTGTTTTAAATGTCTTAACTCAATTGAAAAGTTTACGTGTGACTAGTGCTCGTGTATTTCTTGCTTGCTGTGTGGTAAAGTACATTTCAAAACGTTTTATCGTATATAACTCTTTGGTGATAGCTCATGGTGAAAGTGTACGGTGAATGTACGTGCGACGGAACTTTCGTGCTTTGCTTGTAGCAACTACGTAAGTAATATATATATTATTAGAAAAAATTACACGGATGGTCCTTGTGGTTTACACGGATTTCATGTTTAAGAGCTATTTCATTTTAATTACGCCACAGATACCTATTTTGTGAAACGTTGCACACTTTTGGTCCCTATTTTGGATGGGCCGTTAGTTTAACCGTTAAGTGTATAAATATTATTTGCCCGTTAGTCCCTCCGTTAGTATTTTTTGCACCGTTAGTCCTAGTTTTACCACTCCTAATCAATGCCTCTGATTTCTCCATATAACCACCCTCACACCTTCCTCTCTTTTCCATCAAACAACAACAATCTCCATTACCAAATAATACTAATAAACACTATTCTTATCAATAATAATTCTTATAATTTATAATACAACACTGACTTTCACCACCACAATAATCCCACAAAAAAGACTCCGTCTCCAGATCCGAATCCTCATCCTTCAGCTCATCCATTACGACTTCCTCCGCTTCACCAGAACGATCAAAAGGGGTCACAACTCCAACAACCGTCTTACCAACACAACCCTTAACAAGATCCGACTTAGAAGCTTTGCTACGCCGTATAACAAACGATGAAATTAACGGTGAAGTTGACGGGATGATGACGGAGTTTGGTGAAGAAGAGATGAGAGGCGCCTTTGAGTTTTTCGACAGTGATGGTGACGGAATGATAACGGCGGATGAGTTGTTTCAGGTTTTCAAAGTTAGGCGATGATGGGTGTACGTTAGAAGAGTGTAAGCGTATGATAGCAAATGTTGATTTGAATGGTGATGGTTTGTTTGGAATGACCCCATTTTATATTTTGTTTGCCAAAAGTGTATTCTCAAAATTAAGCCAATGGTTTGGTTTGACGCCGTAAGAAGCGTTTTTCGAGGCGAAAAGATGAGATAAAAAGATGGAGTGCCCATTGTTGGGTTTTGATTAAATTTGAGGATCTAGTTTTATGGTGTGGAGATGATTAGTGGGTGGTTGTGATGTGTAGGATTGGTAAAAAGTGAGTTTGAGGTGTTTGGGTTTGGGGTAGCGGATACGATTAAGGGGAAACATTTTTTGACGATCCCGAAAATTGAGGTGTTTGGGTGGTCACCGGAGTGGTTTACGACGCCAATGTGGGCCCTGAACTCACTGGAATAAAAGTTTCTGCACTTCGTTTAAGAAGTGGTGCTTTAAGACGAAAATGGTATGTTGCCAAAATGTGTTTATTTGGTGGTTTAAAGGTTCTGAGAAATGGTTATTGCCAAAATGTGTTTATTTTGATTTATTTGGTGGTGGTGGTGGTGGTGGTGGTGGGGGTGAGGGTGAGGGTGGTGGAGGGGTGATGGTGGGGGTGGTGGTGGGGGTGGTGGTGGGGTGATGGTGGGGGTGGTGGTGAATGGGTTATTGCCAGAATTTGAGAAATGGGTTATTGCCAGAATTTTGATTTATTTGAGAAATGGGTTATTGCAAGAATCCGATTGCGATTGGTGGTGGTGGGGGTGGTGGAGAAGGTGGTGGTGAATGGTGGTGGGTTGGTGGGGTGGTTGTTGGATGTGGTGTGGGTAGTGGTGGTTATGGTGGCGGTTTTGCTGGTGGTGGCAATGGAGACTAGGACTAAACTAATTTTGGCAATAGTGACACCTAAGCAAAAAAGGACTAATGGTGCAAAAAATATTGACGGAGAGACTAACGGGCAAACATTAATTAAACACTTAACGGTCAAACTAACGGTCCATCCAAAATAGGGACCAAAAGTGTGCAACGTTTCATAAAATAGGTATCTCTGGCGTAATTAAAATGAAATAGCTCCTAAACATGAAATCCGTGTAAACCACAAGAACCATCCGTGTAATTTTTTCTTATTTAAATAAAAAATAATATAAATTATGTAATTCCGTTAATCAAAAATAGAACCGAATTCAGACTCGGTTTTTGGTTCTGTTTCATTCAACTTGAATTCGGTTCAATCAGTTTAGAAAAATATTAACTAAATTAACGTACCGAATAATCTGATAAGCGAACTCATCAACACCCTATAATCTATATCGGTTCAAGCCAAACAATCCAACGGAGGTTCAGTGGGCCCAACGAATTCCAAATAGGCCCAAATTCTGTTTGACCCACTAAATAAAAGTCTACTTTTGGTCTCATTTTCTGAGGTAAATAATTATAGGGAGATGGAGACCAACAAGTGAGTCACTCACAATTTTCTGAGGTAACCATTTTAATTTATTTACTAATGTATGGTGGTGTTGTTGTTGATGATTATTCAATGATACTTACAAGTAAAACATTCATGTTAGATTGATGATAAATTTTGTAAAGTAAACATAAATTAGTTGAAGACCTAGAAACCATTAGTATGCAGAATTTTGGGGGTATTGCTTTTTGGGAATGTTTGAGCTCTGTATGTGAAATTATAAATAAGTTGAAGTAATATATAGTCGGGGGCGGAACCAGAAAGTTATGGTCGAAGGGGCAAACTTTGATAATTTTTAGAAACTGAACTACAAATAGGTTCCTTAGGGGGCAAATTACAAAAATAGCCAGATATTTTTTTTTAAATTACACTACAATTTTTTTTCAAGGGTCGACTGGTCGTTTTTAGAGAATTAGGTAGTCATTGGAACAAGTGCTCATTGCCTTGGGCCAGATCCTTGGGGAAGGGTCGGTCAGCATCCAAAAGGGGTGCACAGGTTTGAAGTTTTGAATGGTTTGAAGAATATAGTATTAGGTGTGTTCATGTATAAGAAGACATCGGACATTATATTTATGAATTCTAATGTGTTTAAGAGCTTGTTATGTGAAAAAATATATGTGTTCTTGTTGGGTGAATTTTACATCTGTTGTATGATTAATAGTGTATTCTCTTTTTGCAATAGTAAACTTGCATCTGAATGAATATGTTTTAAGTTAGATGACTACACATAAACATCTTAAATAGAAAAACTAGGCATAGTTTAATTTAGGGAAAATTGCCGAGAAAGGTAGCGTAAGATGCAAAATTTGCCAATAAGAGGAACCTCGTAGTTTCTCCCTAAAAAGGATTGAGAAATCAAATTTTTGACAAAAATGGGAATAGAATAAATAGTTTGTGACGTTTAGGGGTATATTAACTTGATACGGGATTTTTACCCCGTTATTTTTGGTTTGATATTGTAGACGTGACATAAAATTATGGGGGTACTCATTTCCAGGACCATCTCTTTACGAAGGTATTGATTTGCCAGGAGTTGATAAAAACCAAAACTGAAAATCCAAGAGATCAAACAACTATCTTACAGTAGAGCAAACTATTGCAGGGATGTAGTCGACTTTTTATATGAGGAAATGGCGTGTGATACACCTGTTTTACAAGGATATATTCAACTTTCAAATTTCCCTATGTATATTACGTATCTTACATTAAGTACATGTATATCACGTCTATTACGTATCTTACATTCTTACATAAAATTACTGGTGTATTTTGAAGCATATTTTATCAAATGTCCCTATGTATATTACGTATTTTACATTGAATAACATGAATTTTTTATGTTGCAATATGTCACGTCCTAATTGTTTTATACACGTATAATATCCAACTAAAAAGTAAAGAAGTAAAAATCCCGTATCTAGTATTATACCCTTAAACGTCACAAACTAGTTATGATATTCCCCTTTTTGTAAAAAAATTTGATTTCTCAATCCTTTTTAGGAGAAACCAGTTATGGGTTACTTATAGCGGAATGTCAAAACACATATATACTCTCCATATCAGGAATATATGTTAAAGGAATGAGACGCATGACGCGTGTTGTTTAGTTGATATGTTACTTGGTAGAAAACCCCTTAACTCCACAGCACACGTTTAGCGTATACACACGTGTTTGATGTGTAATAGTGTATTTCAAAATGTGAGCAGCACTTTCACTAACCTTAGGAATTGGGATTCCCACCTTTACCACAGCTCCACATAGGATGTTAAATGAACGTTTTTGTCATATTTTTATTCTCTGTATTATTAGTAAACATTTATTTGTTAATGTATCTTTCAACTTAATAGTGATATAGTTATATTAAACTTTTAATCGTTTATTTTTTATGGAGACCAAACTCAATTTCTTATTTGGATACAGATACATTAAAGTCGTGTTTAGGTCTCTATCTTTTGTTGAATGGTTGGGGTGTTTGGTATTGTGCTATGTAACTGATTAACATATTCTGTTTTTGGTTATTTGCTGATTTATGGGTCAATAGTATAAGTTAGTCTGTGTGACAGTATGTATCATAATGATTCTCATGAGATTGTGTTTTATTCTTTGTAAATGCAAATTTACGTGGGACATATCTACCAAATACTATCTAGAAACTCTTTATATCTATTCCTAACATCTGTTTTGATGCAGGTGAGGCTACACAATGCTCTCATTTATGAAAATTGAACGTGACGAATCTGGTGATAGTTCTTCATTCAGTCATTTACCAGACGAAATGGTTCTTCTAATTTTACGCAAAGTAATTGATTTGAAAACCCTATGCCTTTGCAAACTCGTTTGCAAACGATTCAACCAGATTGTCCTTCATGTCGACACCATATTTTTAAATGTCCCTCTCATAGAAAATCCCAGTTCCGATTCCAATACCTTGGACGAATCTAGTGATTCCTTTCTGTCTGGTTTTAAGTCTTTGCTCAGGTTTAAAGGACTCAAGTCTTTACATATTGAGCTTCCTCCTTCCGTTGATGATGCTGATAATGGTTACTTTTTCAAGTGGAAGTTTATATTAGGTGAAAAAATCGATTCATTTGTATTTCTTTCACCGAATTCAGTTTGTGATACAAAGGAAAATGTTCAGGATGAAGAAGATGATTTAGTCTTAGCGATACAAAAACGTTGCATTGCAGTTCGTTGTGTGGTGAATGCTCTATTTAGGCGTAAGATATTGTTGGCTACTATTGCTACTTTTCCATTGTTGGAAAAGATTTCTATTACAGATAGTGGTAAAAGGGGGAGGGTGTCTCATAGTGGTGAAAAAGTTGTTGAGTTGAGGAACGGGCTAAGTTCACATCCTGAAACTCTTAATAAGGAGATGAAACGTCATTGTCGGCTGAGTCGCTGTTACGTCCCTTTGTTGGAATTGCCAGTTTCAGGGTACGTCATGAAAGGGGTTACTCTAATCTTACTGGAGAGGACGAATCTTGGGAATGATAAAAATGATAGTTTTATGAAGAGTGATGATCATGATGATAATTTTATGAGCAATTATGATGATGACAGCGTTTTTGAAGATAACGAGGAGGCTGCATACAGTGAAGCTGTGATGGAGATTTTCAAGAAACATAGGGGCCGGATAGAGAGGCTATGAACAACGAAATGGTAATCATCCTCTTATAAGTGTTCTATTTTATAATGGTTACTTGATTGAATGTTGTTATGTCTGCATTATTGGTTGTCTTGGTAGCTTATCGAGCAAACATAAAACGCACATGAAAGATAGCATGTTTGTCATCAAACCACTACAGTGTGTTTATAATGATTGTTGACGCGTAGGGAAGATAAAACGCAATGACGGAATTAGGTGGTTAAGTCGTCGTTATTAGGATATATTAACATGTGAAATATAATTCTTTTTGTTGATATAGTAACTTTGTTTATTTTTGTCAGCAAATTGAATCTACCATAAGACTAAGGAGATAGAAACTGGTCTTCAGTTAAAATGATAAACCTTATTTGGCTTGTGTGATTAACACCACCTAATCTTTTGGAATGCTTATTAACTCGTAAGTTGCTACTTGAAGCTGCATCAGGGTGTTTAACATCTACCTGTGCATTAGTAAGGCAATAATCGAGAATTTTAAAAAAAACTGCATTCACATCGATTGATCTCGTGTGCATGAATGCATATGCATATATGCTCTCTGTTTCTATGCAATTGAAATAAGCAAATAAACATCATCGTGAACAACTTCTGATCGCTTACAGATTATATGTTAAGTTTAAAAGTCAAAGTAATTAAAGCATAATAACTTATTTCTTATACCGTGATTGACATTCATCAACACTTCTTATGTGACTCTTCAATCAGATCACAATATAAGGACCCTCCTCCACTGCAAATAAATATAGCTCAGAGATTGTTGCTGTTATGTCTCTGGCTAAGAAAGTTTAAATTTTCTTAAGTTATATGGCTTCACTTATTTGTTCTAAAACGATACCGGGCATGTTTAATATCAGGGGTCAAATCTGTAACCTGTCTTTGATGTTTTAAATTGTATTGTATATCACTTACTGAATAATAATCTTTGATAGAAGATGTTTATTATGTCAGAACACCTTTTTAGTCAGGTCTAATATGACATGTGAATAACAGGTTCTTCAGCGCAGAGGAAAGCGTCCCAACTGCCATTATTCTCATGACAAGAAGGTGCAAGTAGAGGTAGAAACAAGTCTTAAGTCAGAGGTAGTAGGAGTAGTGGCAGTATTAGTTTTTCCTTTGCGTTGTTATGTTAATTGTAGTCGGATATTTTGTTGTTAGTAGTTTCCGTTATGAACGGTCCTTCTATATGTACATACAGATGCTAAAGTTTAATGTTTAAGAGCGTTTAAAGTTAGTGTTTCCTTTGATGTGGGTGTTATTTCGAGTTCGATTGCATCACTAATGCAGGTTAAGGCTCTGGCTATAAGTATGATTTTTGGTCAAATGATCTCAATTGTCGTGGGTTACCGCTAAAGTTTTGCTTTTGTGGTCTGCCTGTTTGGAAATCTGGGATAATATACCAAGTTTGGATTTTTGTTAATATGGTATGCAGTTGTCTGAAGAAACCTTAAAAGACATTGTTGGGGTTCCCCTGAAGTAAATTCTATTGAAATTTACGTAACTTAATCAATAATTCAATATGGAGTTGTTTCTAGTAAATTTCCACATAATTTAATCAATATGTAAATTTCAACAGAACTTAATCAAATAATAAATACATTGCTATATTGAAATCCAGATTTTTTTTTTATTTAAATAATGCAAATTCTACACATTCAAATTTAGATCGGTAAGTTGAATATAATCACGGGCTCTTGGTGTGCGTATAAACATTTTTTTTTACTTCCGTCAGTAGATATAAATTTAGAGATGAGATCAATATAAATCTCATATTTGTTATAGAACCAATGGACCAATCATAGCCACTCATTTTTATTTTCCATCTTTTTTTTAAAACAACATATCTTGCAAACGGTAAATCTTCAAGCTACAAAAAAAATACCATCGCGACGAGAATTAAATGATCTTTCTATAGATATGCATTGTTATATACTTTCGACGACTTTTTTTTTTTCGACGAACTTTTTTTTTTTTTTTTATTTTCGCCCAGAAAGAATCATATATGATTCGTAAAAATCATATATGATTCCGTACGAATCATATATGATTCGATTTTTACGAATCATATATGATTCGATTTTTACGAATCATATATGATTCGTAAAAATCATATATGATTCGTACGGAATCATATATGATTTGTTAAAATCGAATCATATATGATTCTTACGAATCATATATGATTTTTCTGGACGGAAATTTTGAAAAAAAAAAAGTTTATCGAAAAAAAAGTTCATCGAAAATATATAACAATGCATGTCTATAGAAAGATAATTTAATTCTCGTCGCGATTGTATTTTTTTTGTAGCTTGATGATTTACGGTTTGCGAGATATTTAAGTTTTAAAAAAAGGGTAGAAATTAATTTTTTTATTTTAATAAGAAAAATGAGTGGCTAAGATTGCTTGATGAGTTCTATGGTAAAAGTTTGATCTATAAAGAACTTTTGCCTATAAATTTATCGGTTTTTTGACATTATTTACTAAACTGATTTGTTAAAATACACAATAATTTTACATTGACCATTATACCATATTTCTTTTATCTTCTTGTAACTATTATACTAGTTATAATGCAATCAATTAAATAAACAGACATTCACTTCTTCTCTACAATCAACCCATTATGCAATCAATTTCTCATGATCATGATAGCTTCTTCTACATCTTGATCATCTTCAGCTTATATGGCTCTATGAACAAACCAATGGCCTATTCCCTTTAAAGACTACCGCTACTGATCCCCCAACGTTACTCTTCTCAATATCTCTCAAAGCATGTGTACAACACAAATGGTTCTCAAAGCAGCAACAGATGGTTGTCATGATCCCAAAATGATATACCTTTGATGTAGACACCACCGAGCACTTCAATGTGTGTACGAAAAGTTTCACAATAAAATATTAGTCAATTTTGATACATGAAACGATAATTAAATAAATAAATACAACCACCAGTTAGTATAGCATATACTTGTAATGTTTAAATTATCATAATATCATTAATGGTGGTGATATAAGTTAACTATGAATGCCAAATATATATATATATATATATATATATATATATATATATATATATATATATATATATATATATATATATATATATATATATATATTGTAACTTTCAAACGAGAATCATTTTAACCGCAAGAACTGTGAAAACCACTTTTTAGCCATTAGATGAGTTGATCAATGGATGAGATCACTTGTGCCATTAGTGTAATTAATGTAAACAATATGTCATTAGTGTAAATAATAGAAGGGCATTTAGGGGATTTCAAAATTGATAACTGATTGCCAGCATTTAAATCTCTTCCAATTTTATCTCAATTGCATTTAAATTAATTCTCTTTCTACTAATTCATTTGACGGTTTCTAACTTCACAACCCTAATTCATATTAATTATTTACAGCCACCATGCTTTCTCCAATCTCAGGCCGTCATCCTTTCACCTTTAAACCACTATCCTTTTTTTTGTCATACTTAATAAATCGCCTGAAGTATTAACCTATATCATGATGGATCTCAAAGTCGATAGAAAAGTTAACCGATACCGTGTCATCGCTTATGTCCATCTGATCTATTAATCTTTTTCTTGATTATCTAGGACGACGGAGGTTTTTGGAGACGGAGAGGAAGGCAGTGGTTCGCGGTGGTGAGTTCTGAGTTTTGCTTTTGTTGCTTTTCATTATTTACGTATTTTGATTATGCGAAGGACCATTTCTTTTCCTTCTTTACGGTCCCATCAGGTTGTCGATTTCTGGAGAACCCATCAAGTTTGTTTCTTGAATTTTTTAAGTTTTTTGTTCAGGAATTTCGTCGAACATGTTATGTGTGTGTGGCTAAATGTGGGTTTATTGGGGGTTTAAGGTGTTTTGTTGCTTGATTTGGGGACCCTTTAAGGTGTTTAGTTGTTTAGTGTAGTTTGATTGTTGTTTGGTTGTTGCGTTTTTTCGACGCCTTTTGTTGAACTGTTGGTGTGCATTGGATATATTTATGTTTTTTTGGGCTTTATTAGTTGATTAGGCATTTTGTTAGCTGATTTGGTGACCCATTTGGCTGTTTATTAGTTTAGTGTAGTTGATTTTTGATTGGTTGTTGCGTTTTTTTGAAGCGTTTGTCGAACAATTGGTGGGTGTTTGTGTGAATGTGGGTTTTTGGCGGTTTTAAGGGGTTTTGTTGCTTGATTTGGTGACCCTTTAGGCTGTTTATTAGTTTAGCGTAGTTTGATTTTTGTTTGGCAGTTGGGTTTTTTTGAAGCGTTTTGTGGGTGTTTGGGTAAATGTGGGTTTATTTGTGTTGTGGGTTTTTGGGCCAGCCAGACCCGACCCATTTCAACCCGACCATTATACGTATACTTGTTTGCCATGGTTCTAGATCTGCGTTTCTCATTTTATAATGGTGATACTCAGTACTTATTGTAAAAAAAACATATGTGTTTTATAAAAAAAACATATGTGTTAGGATCTCTGGGAAATAAGAGTTTCATTGTTGCTGCCGATAGTGTTAAGCTGGTTCCTGCCGATAGCGTTGGTTCCTGCTGAAAGCTCATTGCTGCCGACAGTGTTATCTTGTTCCTGCCGATAGTGTTGTTGCTGCGGATAGTATTACTTGTTATCCGTATATTTAGAATGTTTGTTAAGATTTATTTTTAGAAGAGATTGTTGTTTATCTCTTCACACGTTTACTTGTAGAACGGGTTAGGGTTAGGTCATCTTGTTAGTATAAAAGATAAACCCGTCTATGAGGTGAGGTACACCTTTGACACCTTTAACGTTTTCAATATTCAAGATCACAATTCCTAGTTCATAGTTTGATCCATAGAGGATCATTGTCGTTTAGAGTTTTCTTCTTTATAATACTTGTTGTTTAGGTTCCGCATAAACGCTTGTATTGCATACAGAGGTTCTTGTTTATACCAAGCTCAATCAAGCTCGAAGTACTCGATCCTACAAGTGGTATCAAAGCCTGGTAAGGATCTCTGATAAAGAAGGAAAAGTTCGATTTCAAATTTCACAACCCTCTTTCAATGGAAGACGAAATCCCTCAAAACAATGTCATTAACCCTGAAGAACAACAACCCAAACCTGAAACCTCACAAGTCCAAACACAAATCCTCACCACCATGTCCACCAACAATGCTAAATTTTCATATCTGAAGAAAGATGAGTATGAAGTCTGGGCTATGAGAATGGAATATTGGATCACAAACACTGATTACAATCTGTGGAATGTGATTCTTAAGGGAAATAGTAAGAAGAATACTGGAAGGGATAATGATGGCAATATCTATATAGAGCCACCTGTTACTGCAGAAGAACACCTTGATGTTCAAAGGGAAACCAAGGCAAGAACCCTTCTACTTCAAGCTATTCCAGAAGATCATATGAGTGATTTTCATCACTTGGATGATGCTAGAAAGATCTGGCATGTTGTAAAAGCCAGATTTGGAGGGAATGATGAATCCAGAAAGATGAGAAGGTCTATGCTCAAGCAAGAATTTCAGGAATTCAAGATCTCTGAGGCTGAGGGGATTCACAAAGGGTATGACAGATTCCACAAGATCCTGAGTCAACTCAACCAGTTGAAAGCTAGGCCGGACGATGAAGACTGCAACACCAAGTTTCTGAGGGCTTTACCACCATCTTGGTCGCAGGTTTCCATAACCCTCAAGGCCAAAGGAGGACTGGATTTTATGAGCTTTGATGATCTGTACAACAAGTTGAAAACCCTTGAACTTGATATCAAAGGGTATTCCACCTATACACCCCATACTCCAACCCATACTGCTTTTGTTAGTAACTCTGGTGCTAACAAAACATCATATGAAAACAGTCCAACACCATCAACATCATCAATCTCCTACTCACCTGTCACACCAAAAGCTCAAACCAGTTCTGAGAATCTTGTAGTAGATGTGCTTCATTCATTTGTTGCTGAAAGTACACCACAACAGAAGATTGTGTATGATGATTTCAATCAGGTTGATGAATTGGATATGGAAGAGATGGACTTAAGATGGCAGGTGGCTATGATATCGTTGAAGTTGGATAGGTTTGAAAAGAAGGCAGGAAGAAGGGTCAATTTTAATGGACAGGAGCCTGCCAGGTTTGATAGAAGGAAGGTGAGGTGTTATAAATGTTCTCAAACAGGACATTTTGCTAGGGAATGTACAGACAAGAAGGTGGATGATAAAGCACGGTATTCTGCTTTCAGAATTCAAGAGTTGGAGTCAGAAGACCCCAAGGCTTTGGTATCTGTGGATTCGATGGTGGACTGGGAGCAACATGAGAAGTCTCTTGCAAGTGGAGCAGATAAGGTCTATGGGATGGTAGCTGAATATGGTGAAAAGAAACAAGTGGCTGGTCAGTTTGGAATGATGGGTCATCCATCTCAGGTACATAACTGCCCGTTTGGTTGTGATTCTAAATATGATAAATTGAAACAGGAATTTGATGATAAAGAAAGTGAAAATAAGGATAACTTTATTCAACTTAAGGCTCATAAAAAGGCTGTTAAAACTTTAGAACAACAAAAGGTCTGGTATCAACAACAACAGTCTGCTTATGAAGTAAAAATAAAGGTATTGGAAAGAGATTTAAAAAATGCTATTAATGAGTTTAAACATACTGAATGGGAAAAAGGTAAGGTAGTATTAGATAATCAGGATTTAAAGTCTAAACTAGATGATACCTTGGCTAGATTTGATAAGTGGAAAGAGTCATCCACAAACCTTCACAGGCTTATTGATAGTTGTATGTCATCAAAAACTAAAAGAGGTTTAGGGTTCGGTGACCTGGTAGGGCCAAATCAATATTATGACCCTAATGAATATAGTGTTTTTAACCCAGAACCTGTAGATTATAGAAAGCCTGTAAAGTTTGTGAATGAGGGAGGGATGAATGATGTTCCTCCACCCATAACTGGAACATTTAAGCCTGCTAATCCTTTTGATGACTTTGATGATTCACAAATGATGTATGGCAAACAGGCAAAGGACTTGCCTAATCTTGATTGTGACTCTAATGAATTTGTCTCTTGTTCTTACAGTGACAAATCTTCAGAAATCAAGACAGATGACTATGCCACATGTGGATCAAGTGACAAGTCAGCATCAATAAAGTCAGAAGATCTCTCCTCAGAAGTAGCTAATGATGAATCTCACTCGAAGATAGCTGCATTTGAAGATATTTCTTATGATAGTGTTAAAAACAATAATGTTTCTGGTTGTGGTTCTTTTTCAAACAATTCTAGTTGTGGTTCTGTTTCAAACAATTATGATTGTGGTTTTCATTGTGTTAAGGATAATTTTGTTTCTTGTGTTGGTTTGAATAATTCTGTGTGCAATGAGAAAGTTATTGTTAAGAAAAAGGCCCCTAGAAAGAAATCTTGCTTTGTGTGTCGTAGTTATGATCATCTCATTAAAGATTGTGACTATTATGAGAAACAGATGGGTTTGAATGCATGTCAAAATAGGTTTGTATGAAAAAATGTGAATGATATTCCCCCCTATATTCCTCAAGCAGCAAGGAGAACTTCAGTTGCTACTGGCAAGCCAGTTCCTGCTGGTAAGCCTGTTGCTGCTGATAGGTTCATTCCTGCCGATAAGCCTGTTGCTGCTGATAAGTACATTCCTGCCGATAAGCCTGTTGCTGCTGTGTATTCAGTTCCTGCCAGTAGGATCAATCCTACTAGTTGGAGAAGCAATTTGGCTAGACCTATCAGAAGACCTACTAGTTCTTACTTTCAAAATAATTTGAGACCTGTTTGTTTTGACACCATGAATAAGGGAGGGACAAGATGGAAAACTGCTGTTAAGTCCTCAGCAGGTTGTTCTTGGAAAATCAATAACCAACATATGAAAATGGGGTCCAAGATCAATGGTGGATCTCATCAATCTCCAGGGTTTAATTCTTATTGATCCACTAGGCAGGCTCAAGTCAGCAATGGATTGAGTCTCTCTTGTATCTAATGTTGTATATGTATTCTTTCTCTCAGGATTTTCCTTTTAGAAGCAAAGATGTTGGAATTGTTGATAGTGGGTGTTCCAGGAGTATGACAGGGAATTTGGATAGATTGCATGACTTTGTACCTTTGAATGGAGGTACTGTGACATTTGGAGGAGGAGATGGAATAATTTCTGGGAAGGGAACTATCAAGACTGCTAAGTTGGACTTTGAAGATGTACTTTATGTGAAGGAACTTCAAGACTTCAATTTGTTCTCTGTCTCCCAAATCTGTGACAAGAAGAACAGTGTTCTCTTCACTGAGAATGATTGCTTTGTGTTGTCCAAAGACTTCAAGCTGCCTGATGAAAGTCAGGTTGAACTTAAAGTTCCTAGGACTTACAATCTTTATAGCTTCAATCTTAGTGATGTTCAGCCTGAGGGATCTCTTGCTTGTTTGGTTGCAAAAGCTTCTGTGGATGAGTCTAAGAAATGGCACAGAAGAATGGCCCATGTGAATTTCAAGACCATTAACAAGTTGGCTAAGAATGGGTTGGTGAAAGGGCTTCCTATGAAGATCTTCTCTAATGAGCATGATTGTGTTGCCTGCAACAAAGGAAAGCAGCGCAAAGCATCATACAAGGCCATAACTGCTGTGAGCAACATCTCTGAGCCTTTGCAGCTTCTTCATATGGATCTTTTTGGTCCTACTTCTATCAGAAGTATTGACCATAAGAACTACTGCCTGGTGATTACAGATGATTTTAGCAGGTTCTCATGGACTTTCTTTTTGGGTACTAAAGATGAAACTTATCCAGTTCTTAGGGATTTTATTGCCTTAATAGAAAATCAGCTAAGTAAAAAGGTTAAGTCTATAAGGTGTGATAATGGCACAGAGTTTAAGAACTCTAATCTTATTGACCTCTGTGGGTCTAAGGGGATAAAAAGGGACTATAGTAATGCTAGAACTCCACAACAAAATGGGGTTGCAGAAAGGAAAAATAGGACCCTGATAGAAGCAGCTAGGACTATGCTAGCTGAATCTAAGATGCCTACTATGTTTTGGACTGAAGCAGTTTGCACTGCTTGTTATGTGTTGAATAGGGTATCTATTACTAGTCCTCATAATAAAACACCTTATGAACTTTTATCTGGGAAGGTTCCAAACATTAGTTACCTTAAGCCTTTTGGATGTCATGTCACTATTTTGAACACTAGTGATTACCTAGGCAAGTTTGATGGGAAGGCTGATGAAGGGTTTATTGTTGGATATTCTGCTCATGGCAAGGCCTATAGGGTTTATAATCTGTCCTCTAAGAAAATAGAAGAGACTCTTAACTTAAGATATCTTGAAGATAAACCTAATTTGCAGGGTGCTGGTCCAGAGTGGTACTTTGATCTGGATTATCTATCTGACACCTTAGTTTATAATAGATTCAAATCAAATCTATCTGCTTGTACAAATGTTTCTCAAACTAACAATGCAGGTACCTCAGATGATGATTCTGATGTAGAGAGTGATGAACGACCTATAGTTGTTCCTTCTTTTCCCTCTAACAACATTTCAGGTTCAAAGCTCAAGGATTCTTTTGATATGGCTGGAGGTGATTCTAGTTATGCAGAAGATCTTGCTAGGCTTCAAAGACAAGAGTTTAATGCCAAAAGAGCTGCTGAGATGTTTGATTCTGGATTTTCTAAAGAGACAGAGGAGATTCTGAGAAAGGCTGAAGCTGAAGTTAGAAGACAATTGAATTCAACTGATGGTATTCATGTTCCTGCTGATCCCATTCCTGCTGAAAGTGGATCTGTTCCTGTCGAACCTTCTGGGGTTTCTGCTGATGTTCCTGTGTCTTCTACATCTGTGGACACTCTGGGTGTTGTTAACTCCCCTGAAAGATTTCCAATTCCTTCTGATCTTGGAAACTCAGTCTCTTCAAAAGATAAGCTGAATGATCCTCATCATCAGTCCAGAACTGGAATTTTCACTTCTTCTTCATATGATGATGACTTCAACCCCTCCATAACTAATCAGGCATCCTCCATTGAAGTTAATCCAATTGCTACCAAGAGGATCAATACAGTTCATCCTCAGTCTTTGATTCTTGGAGATATAAATTCCCCTGTGCAGACAAGAAGCAAGCTACATCAACCCAAGTTTGGAGAATCTGCTTTTCTCAGTTATATAAAGGATCAGTTGAGGAACAATCATACTGATTACTTACATTGTTTGTATGCTTGTTTCTTATCTCAAGTTGAACCAACTAGCATAGCTCAGGCTCTTGCTAATGATGATTGGGTTGAGGCTATGCAAGAGGAGATGCAGCAGTTCCAGAATCAGAAAGTATGGATGTTGGTGCCTTTACCTGCAGGAAAGCATGCTATTGGAACTAAATGGATTCTAAAGAATAAAAGGGATGCTAGGGGTATTGTGGTTCGAAATAAGGCTAGATTGGTAGCTCAAGGTCATAGACAAGAAGAGGGGATTGATTATGATGAGGTGTTTGCACCAGTAGCAAGAGTGGAAGCTATCCGATTGTTTTTAGCTTTTGCTTCCTTTATGGGGTTTGTAGTATATCAGATGGATGTGAAGAGTGCATTCTTGTATGGCAGGATTGAGGAAGAGGTTTATGTTACTCAACCACAGGGGTTTGTGGATCCTCAGAATCTTAATTTGGTTTACAAAGTGGTTAAAGCACTTTATGGTCTTCATCAAGCACCAAGGGCTTGGTATGCACGGTTATCAGCCTTTTTGCTTAAACATGGTTACAGAAGAGGGACTATTGATAAAACTCTTTTTATCAGAAAGAATTTCAAAGATATCATCCTGGTACAAGTTTATGTAGATGATATCATCTTTGGTTCTACTAATGAAGCCTGGTGCAGGGAGTTTGAAGAATTGATGAAGAGTGAATTTGAGATGAGTGCTATGGGTGAAATGACTTTCTTCTTGGGTCTTCAGGTTAAGCAGAAACCAGATGGAATCTTTATTTGCCAGGAGAAGTATGTTTATGACATGCTTAAGAAATTTGATATGGAAAATGTGAAGGTTGCTACAACTCCTTTTGAACGTCCAAAGCCTAAGTCCAATAATGAACCTGATGCTGCAGTTAATGTTCATCTTTATAGGTCCATGATTGGATCACTCATGTATTTGACAGCTTCAAGACCTGATATCATGTTTGCTGTTGGTGCATGTGCTAGACATCAGGTTACACCATTGACTTCTAACCTAAATGCAGTTAAGAGAATCTTCAAGTATTTAAGAGGACAGCCAAAGATGGGACTTTGGTATCCTAAAGATTCTCCTTTTGTGTTGGAGGCATATAGTGACAGTGATTATGCTGGGGCTAACTTTGATAGGAAGTCTACAACAGGAGGTTGTCAGTTTCTGGGTAGGAGGTTGGTTTCTTGGCAATGCAAAAAGCAAACTATAGTGGCTACATCTTCTACTGAGGTAGAGTATGTTGCTGCTGCTAGTTGCTGTGGCCAGGTACTTTGGATGCAAAATCAGTTGTTGGATTATGGGTTCAACTAAATGAACACTAAGATTTTTATTGATAATCAAAGTACTATGTGTATTGTTAAGAATCCTGTTTATCATCAGAGGACAAAGCATATTGAGATTCGACATCATTTCATAAGAGATGCTTATGAGAAGCATCTTATTCAGGTGGTTAAGATTCACACAGATGATAATGTTGCTGATCTGCTGACCAAGGCTTTTGATGGACCAAGGTTTAAACATTTGGTGGTCCATATTGGGATGGTAAATCCTTAGTTGCTGAGCTTAAGGGGAGGAATGCAGCTTAAGGGGAGGATAAAGCTCAAGGGGAGGATTGTTCTTGTTGTTGTTGTATATTTTCTATCTTTCTTTCTTTCTTTTGATTTCTTTTCTTATTTTCTTTAGTTTCTTTTGGTGTGTTTCTGATTTGTTTTACTAGTTAAAAAAAAAAAAAAAAAAAAAAAAAAAAAAAAATTCTTTGTATATTTTGTGTGCTAATAAGTGGTTTTGAGCAACACCTTGCAGGTACAGTGTTGGTGTTTACACCTACACAATAAATGGTACTCAACTCACCATGTCTTGCAGACAAGACAGAGTTGGCTCACCATGAGGGTACGGCTCTGGTGTGATAATCAAATCCGTTGATAGCTGTAATAGCTTGCTCAAAGCTATAGGGTACTTTAACTCACCCATGGTTTATTCCTGAGAGTTGAAAATGGTTCTCAATTCACCATGGATGTAACCCTTATGGGATCCAAAGGATTGGCTAGTCCACAAAAGTATGGTTTGTGGTAAAGACAATTGGTATCCATATTTGGTATTCACTTCACCAAGGTTCAGTTGAAACCAAAGAATTGACTAGTCCTGAGCAAACGGCTACAGGTAAAGACAAGTCAAATCCGTTTATAGTTGCTGATTTGCTAATAAATCAGATGGTTATCAATGTACCATGGTCTAACACACCTAAACATTGGCTACTCCAGTAGTGATGGCTATTGGTAAAGAGACATCAAATCCATTAATTTTCAATGATTCACCTCTCACAGGAGTTATCACACCTGGATGTGATGAGAATAGTATGAAACTTAAAGTGATTTGATGTACATATTGTCATAGTAGCAGCCAAGTTCAAGTGAAAGTAATGGTGACCAGTATACATGTTTTGAAGAAGATTTCTTGTTCCTGCTGAACTATTGAAGTTGCTGCTGGATGCTATAGAAGCTGGAATCTTGCAAGTTATGGATGTTGCTGCTGGTTACTTAAAATTGTTGCTGCTAAGTCGCAGTCCTCAAGCCTGAGAGTTGCAAGCTCTATCACATTGGAATCTTGCAGGTTAACCTAGTCAACCTCAAGATTAGGGGAGGATTGTTAGGATCTCTGGGAAATAAGAGTTTCATTGTTGCTGCCGATAGTGTTAAGCTGGTTCCTGCCGATAGCGTTGGTTCCTGCTGAAAGCTCATTGCTGCCGACAGTGTTATCTTGTTCCTGCCGATAGTGTTGTTGCTGCGGATAGTATTACTTGTTATCCGTATATTTAGAATGTTTGTTAAGATTTATTTTTAGAAGAGATTGTTGTTTATCTCTTCACACGTTTACTTGTAGAACGGGTTAGGGTTAGGTCATCTTGTTAGTATAAAAGATAAACCCGTCTATGAGGTGAGGCACACCTTTGACACCTTTAACGTTTTCAATATTCAAGATCATAATTCCTAGTTCATAGTTTGATCCATAGAGGATCATTGTCGTTTAGAGTTTTCTTCTTTATAATACTTGCTGTTTAGGTTCCGCATAAACGCTTGTATTGCATACAGAGGTTCTTGTTTATACCAAGCTCAATCAAGCTCGAAGTACTCGATCCTACAAAAAAACATATGTGTTTTATAAAAAAAACATATATGTTTACGTATAAAACATATATGTTTTGCGTTTGGATTATAGAACATATATGTTTTATGTTTGGATTATATGTTTACGTATAAAACATATATGTTTTGTGTTTGCTAAACAAGTATGTTTCCTAAAACATACATATACTCATGTACATGTATAATTTTTAATAATATTATGGTTGCTAATTTTTGTACTTTTCTTTGTATCAGGTGTAATTACAAGAATGGTCACGGCTACAAGTGTGCATGTATGTCCGACTTTTGAAAAAATGTTGACGGCTATTAGTGCTCACGTGTATAGATCGATTAGATTCATGTATTTATGCTTTTAGAAATTTGTATTTTAATTGTATTTCAATCGATATCGAAGTTTGTATATAACATTTATGTTCTTGGTTTGTTATAAATTTCATTATATTAAAAAAGCTATATGCACCTTGAAAGGGAAAAAAAACATATATGCACTTTGGACTAACTGAAAACATGTATGCACCTTGACTATTTGGGGAAAAAAAACATGCTTGCACCATGAGATTTTAAAATAACTAATGATTAGGTATAAAAAACATGTATGCACCATGACTATTTGAAAACATGTTACCATAAAAAAAAAAAAAAAAAAAAAAAAAAAAAAAAAAAAAAAAAAAAAAAAAAAAACAACTCCGAATTTTAAGATTTAAAAAAAAACGGAAATTATATAAAAAGACAAAAATAATATGAAAATGTCTTTTACTAATATGCCCTTTTGAATTAAATAAAAATAACAAAATCATATGGAGCATTAAATGATGTACATTGTGTATTATTAGTTGTAAAAAGGTGGTTCTCGCAGTTCTTGTAGATAACATGGTTCTCGTAAGAATATATATATATATATATATATATATATATATATATATATATATATATATATATATATATATATATATATATATATATATATATATATATTGGTTCTCGGAAAAAAGTCAGTTTGGTGGAAAAGAGATAAAATAGTGCAAATCACCCTCTCCTTCCCCTTCCTTTTTTCACACCAAACTACAGGGACCTTATTGTATTTTCCTTCATTCTTTAAGGTAGGTTTTGTATATTCGCACCCCACCCTACCCCCCCCCCCCCCCCCCCCCCGCGGAGAAAAAAAAAAAATCCGGCCAAAAAAATTTTTTTTTAAGGGCCAAATTTTTATTTTTTTTTCCAGGCCAAAAATTTTCCCGCCAAAATTTTATAACTGTGATGCACCTTTATATTTTGGTGCATCACAGTTATAACTATGATGCACCAAATTTTATAACTGTGATGCACCAAAATAAAAATGTGTTTTTTGAGGGCAAAAAAAAATTTATTTTTTCCAGGCCAAAAATTTTCCCGCCAAAATTTTATAACTATGATGCACCTTTTTATTTTGGTGCATCACAGTTATAAATTTTGGTACATCATAGTTATAACTAAATTTTATAACTGTGATGCACTAAAATAAAAAGGTGCATCATAGTTATAAAATTTTGGCGGGAAATTTTTTGGCCTGAAAAAAAAAAAAAAAAAAAAAAAAAAAATTTGCCCCCAAAAAAATATTTTTGAGATGTTTCAAATCCTACCCTATAACTTTTTTTCTCACTTTTCTATCTAATTACACTTTTCCCTAGAACCGGACCCTATATATATATATATATATATATATATATATATATATATATATAACAGGAGGCGTTACACGTAGATAATGCCACATAAATGCCACCTCAATGCCACATAATCATAATAATGTCACCTAAGCACCCTTTAATTTGTTCATAAATTTCGGAATTAATTTGTTCAAAAATGCAAGATGATGGATTCGAACCCGAGTCTATTACTCCACAGGCAAGTATCTCAACCAATGGAACCAAGCCATCAGCTGTGATAGAGAATACAAACTAAAATTAATATCCAGTAAAATTATTAAAGGCATTAAAAATTTTATATCCGATTTTTAAAACAAATAGGAGTGTTATCTAAATGCTAAACTAGCGAATGCACCTCTTAAACCCTAAAGCATTATCCATCCCACAATAAACAGAAAGATCAGCCACCCAAAATCATTATCCCATCTCACAGTAAAAAGAACGAGCAGCCACCCAAAATCATGACTCTTATCTCTTGCTGAATACTGAGCAGCCATGAATGACCTTTTGTTTAAGAGCAGTATAAGACTCATGGGAGGCAAGAAGGCTGCTCAGTTTGGTGAAGGTACTTTGAGCAGCCACACCAAACAAACAAATCATCCATCATCTTCTCATCTCACTCTACGATGTTCTTTCTGAATTTCCAAGGTATATATTTAATTCGATTTTCGATTCAATTTATGTTCAGTTTTTTTAATTAATTGTAATGGATTAGTACAGCAAGATAGAATCGAAGTTTTAGTACGTTTGTATATGTTCAGTAGCCATTGTATCTGTTTCTGCTTGAATCGTCTTCTGATAGTATATGTTCAATTGCATATTTTTCAGTTTATATTGATTGATAGCTTATATGATATTGTCTGATTCATTTGATTTTGAATATTTTCCATGCAGCAGTATTAAGTTATCAACAACATTACTAACTCACTAGCATAGCAGTACTAATAATTAGGAGCAGTACTAACCTTAGTGATAACTTTATTAGTCAAGCTAAAGCAAGAATCGAAGTTTTAGTACGTTTGTATATGTTCAGTAGCCATTGTATCTGTTTCTGCTTAAATCGCCTTCTGATAGTATATGTTCAATAGTGATATTGTCTGATTCATTTGATTTTGAATATTTTCCATGCAGCAGTATTAAGTTATCAACATCAGTACTAACTCACTCGCCTAGCAGTACTAATAATTACGAGCAGTACTAACCTTAGTGATAACTTTTTTAGTCAAGCTAAAGCAAGAATCGTATGTGTTTCTGCTTAAATCGCCTTCTGATAGTATATGTTCAATAGCCATTGTGTCTATTTCTTGCCTCTATTTTTGTCGTTGCTATGGCTTTTAATGATTCGACATTTTGTTGCTGGAATGCCATGGGTTACCATATTTTTCTTTAATGGTCTCATAATATCAGTCACAATGTTTTACTACATGAAAGGTTAGATTATATGTAATATTGTACTAACTTATTGATTCTGAAACTTTTTGAATCATCACATCAGTGTTTTGAATTTTAATATATTCCATTATTTTGCATGGTTTAGCTGGATGGATTGGAGACGATGCTATCTCGCCCATCATTGGTGAACATGATCCATACTATCATGTTTCTGCGAGGGTATGTTCTTACATTGATCAGTCCCTTCACACAGTTACTCACAAAAATGAGTTGAATATGTTCATTACTATATATTTACAAATTGACATTATTCAGGAGCAACATCATATCCGTGCTGCTACTTTTTTCATGACATGTGTGATGATTGTTGCTGTTTTATCATCCATAGCTATTGTAAGGCGGATCTCTGCTGATGATGTGAGTACTTAAGCAACTGTTACCTCTTTCTGTAAATTATTCCATCATCATTTATCGGTTACAATTTGATATAAAGCTATAATCTATGGACTCTTAACTATATATGACACATTATCATTTCTGGATGTAGAATTCCGAAACATTTTATCGATCTCTTACTGTCAATGTCACTGCAAATTATCGAGCCTCCATGGAAAGCGTACAACATAATGAAGAAAATGGACTATCCTTACGAGGTATTAATTCTTTCCTTATTAGTGATGAGTTGTATCCAATATAATTCTCTAGCTTGCACCTGTGGATACGACCCTTTTTTAAGATGTTAAGAAAGGTTCTTGGACAGCTGAGGAAGATAATAAGCTCATCAAATTTATCTTAACAAATGGCCAATGTTGTTGGCGAACTGTCCCTAAGCTCGCTGGCCTTCATCGTTGTGGGAAAAGTTGTCGTCTACGATGGACTAACTATCTTCGACCCGACTTGAAGGGTGGTCTACTTATGGCTTGGCTCAGGGGAAAACGGGTTATGGCTTCATGTTTCCAAACCTCCAGATAATTCATATGTAAAGCAAATCTTTGAGGTAAGTGATTAAAACATCATACGAGACACTAGAGGTGACCAAATGGGCATATTGGGTGTAATTTGTTTAGGTTTTACTATGATTTAAAATGGTCTGGGTCGGGTTGGGTTCACCAACAAACACTTTTTGTCCAGGCTCCTGTTTTTAATATTAGTTAATTATCTGTCAATCAGGGTTTCAGAAACAATGTCATTTCTGCAATAATTCTGAATTTTTGAACCATAAATGCATTAGGAGGCTGCATTCATCAAAAATAGATTTTGAAGCTACTTTCAATCTGGTTGAGCTATTCCTCAAAAGCCAATGTTGACTGACCTGTGCGAGATAAAATAACCCAAATCATCTCATTTAAAAGCCACCTCTATGGAATACCTTACTTTTTAGTGCCTTACGTTTTTCAATATTATATTCGTGTCTTATTGTTCTTGTGTGCAGGGTTTATCTAATGTAGCAGAGGAATTAGGGGTTACAGTTGGGCTAAAACACAAGAAAATAAATGTTTCCAGTTACTGAGTAAGCAAACTTACGGTTGTGCACTTTATTCGTTTTTTCATCTTGTAATACGATTAAGACAACACCAAATTGTCACTACGGATGTTGTAAATGTAGAAATATTACATTGACTTATCAGAGTTTAGAAAGTCGGTTGCTTTATGCTAAAGGTTACGACATGCAGGTAGCTTGGGAACATGAACAGTTTTCGAGGTTAAGAGTTACTTCAGCAACACTTTCTGTACTTTCAGCTCCACCGGATTTACTGGAAAGTACTAGAGGTCTTTCTGATAACAGGTGAATATTCAGATTCTTTGCCATTTTTACCCTCTAGATAAATCCTATGATTAGGGAAATCATTTTACTGATTGTTTTGCTTTTTGTGTTACTTTTTTCCTTTGCATCAGATAGTTTGTCAATGATATCATGGCATCTTTGGTTTAACAAAATTTAATATTTTGTTTGGAACTAAATGTTTATAGGGTTATTGGAGCGGCACTGTCATTGTTATCGGACTATATTTAATCATATGGGGCAAAAGCAAGGATTTGAGTTTGACAGATTCAAGAAACAGTGACATAGAAATTGTTGATCAGGAAATGATCCTAGAAAAAGATCCAGAAGGTTCAGCTTCTACTTTTTAAACAGGTAGTCACTTTTTTTTTCACTCAATGTTTGATTTTGATACCATATGTACAAGGATTAATATAAGAAGCTGAAGATACTTGGCTTGGAAACGTATGCTGATGCTTGCAGGATTTGAAAACCAAAAAATTCCGTCGACAAAGCGACAAACAGCCTAGAAAACAAGCGGCTGACATGTGGTCATTATTTGATATGTGAATCCTTGCCAAAATATAAAAATATGTATATTCACTCAGGTAGTTGTATTTTTGATGAAAAATATGAAACAAGCTCCAGAACAATCTATCCCGTTTCAAATACGTAACAACTTTGGTATATTCCTTTCAAAAAATAGTAACTCAACATTTTTATGTGTTATAGTCTTTTGAATCGTACTTTTTTTAATTAAAGCATCTAGCCTAATTGCTTAATACATTGGTAAAGAGCACATTCTTAGGATTTAACGCTGATGTATCAAGGTTTATGAGCTTTTTCCGTTTTCAAACATACTCATAAGCCCAAAAAATAAGCTAACCCAAACACTCCTTAAGTTGGTATTATTTGATTATCATTGTTAATAGGTTTATTTAAATGATTAGTATTTGATTATATAATTTGTGTGTTTTTGGTAGGCTTGAGCAGGTGAACATAAGAAGATTACATAGCCAAATGAAGATCATAGGAACCCTTGTGACGGTGGGTGAAGCCATGGTCATGACCCTTGTCAATGGGACCACCAATCCCATTGCCATGGACCAATGTGAGCACGGTTCACCACTCTCAAGCACCTTCCACAGTATCTCAAGATCATCATATCAAAGGAGCAGTCATGATCACTGCTGGCTGCTTGTGTTGGGCGATCTTTTGCATCCTTCAGGTAACCATCTAAAATTTGATTTTACAGATAATGATGCATTGGTGTATTGTATACTATTCAACATTTGACTTTTATTTTTCAGGCTGTGACATTGAAGAAATACCCTGCTCAATTGTCTCTTACGACCCTCTTATGTATGATGGGTGCCTTGCAAGGCACTGTGACGATTTTTGTTATCGAGAAGGACAAACCAGGCATTTGGTCTTTGAGATGGGACACGAAACTATTCGCTACACTATATAGTGTAAGAAAAAAGATTATATTAGTGTGTCATATGTTTATAATTTATTTTTCATATATTAAGATTTGAAACTCTATTTGCTGTTTGACACAGGGAATAATTCGATCAGGGGCGAGCTACTATGTTTCGGGTCTAATAATGAAGGTAAAAGGACCTTTCTTTGTGACAGCTTTCAATCCCCTGGGGATGGTGATCTGTGTGATTGTTAGCTCAGTCACTCTAGCCGAACAAATCGAGATGGGAAGGTACTTCGTATATCTAACATTTTAACTACGGTTGGTAATTGTAGGATGGTCAAATTGATTGA
The DNA here is from genome assembly GCA_021014915.2 of Artemisia tridentata subsp. tridentata. NCBI lineage: Eukaryota > Viridiplantae > Streptophyta > Magnoliopsida > Asterales > Asteraceae > Artemisia > Artemisia tridentata. The sequence continues at coordinate 146,696,269 of CP139505.1, forward strand.
GTAATGGGTCAACCGGGTAATCTATAGTGTGTCAAAATAGGTTGGGTTGGATTGCCTACTGATATCATGGCATCTTTAGTTTAACAAAATTTAATATTTTGTTTGTAACTAAATGTTTACAGGGTTATTGGATCGGAAGTCATTGTTATCGGACTATATTTAATCATATGGGGCAAAAGCAAGGATTCGAGTTTGACAGATTCAAGAAACAGTGACATAGAAATTGTTGATCAGGAAATGATCCTAGAAAAAGATCCAGAAGGTTCAGCTTCTACTTTTTAAACACGTAGTCATTTTTTTTTCACTCAATGTTTGATTTTGATACCATATGTACAAGGATTAATATAAGAAGCTGAAGATACTTGGCTTGGAAACGTCTGCTGCTGCTTGCAGGATTTGAAAACCAAAAAATTTCATCGACAAAGCGACAAACAGGCTAGAAAACAAGCGGCTGACATGTGGTCATTATTTGATATGTGAAGCCTTGCCAAAATATAAAATATGTATATTCACTCAGGTAGTTGTATTTTTGATGAAAAATGTGAAACAAGCTCCAGAACAATTTGACACGCTGTCGAAATCTGTTAAAATACCTTAAGTATTACTCTAAATGTTGTTGATTTAGGGGCTTGAAGACCTAAACAGGAGTAGATACAAGCTTCTTCTGAATTGTTCCTTGATCATAACTTCGGTGGTACCCCCTGAGCTGCCAATGGAATTGACAATGGCTGTTAATACATCTTTAATTGGACTCAAACGGCGTGGTATATTTTGTACATAACCTTTTTGTATACCATTTGCTAGGAAGGTTAGCAAGATTGTCTTAGCTTTATGTGCTATTTGGATTTAATATCTAATTAATTAACATTACATTTGTCAAAGGTAACCATTTTATTGAATTTTTTAATCTCTCTTTGCAAAACTCAAGATTTATCATGTATTTTTTTGTGTACACGTATCAGGTTGCAATAGACCCCAAAAGCTTTATAGGCGTTCAGTCTGTTGCTGATGCAGTTGAATATTTGCATTCTGGTAAAAGCGTTGGCAAGGTATTTGCAAACTATACAAAAGAGCATTCCCGTCACATATCAATCTAGAAACTTTGCGTGTGTATTTTTAGCTTAATGGATTTTTAATTTTATTTTTGTTTGCAGATGGTGGTTTGCATTGACCCGAGTTTCAGTCAACAAATGGCCAAGCTCTAAGACTGCTGTTAGTAATAAGCGTATAATGATCACATCAAAATGCACATGATTCCTTTCTTATTGCTACATAAATCAAATGGCCAAGCTCTAGAAGTGATGCATATTGGTCTTCAACTACCATGGATGATCTTGAATTCCACCCAATAATTTTTGTAAGTTTAAATTGTATTGACTCGAGTTGGATTATATTACTGCACTTGATGTTCATTAAAGTCATCTTATCTGCGGAATTTTGTTGACTATGTGATGGGATCCCATAAAAGTTTTGTCGACGGGTAACTTCACTTTCTATATTCTTATGTAGGGAGCGGACTCTATCTTTTTGTGATAGACGGTGTTTTGCTGTGTGAAGAGAGCCAATTATCAATGACAAAAAGGGCATATGCTTGAACGAAGTATACGACCTTTATGTTCTTATTTGTATACAAATCGATTCTTTATCTACCGAGATAGAGAGGCTCTTTAAGAAGAATTTTAACTTATCTTCAGCTTATCAAAAGGCAACAGGCATGGTGTGACACTGGGAAAATCAGGTAAAATGCTCAACTTGCTAATTCTTAGCCAAACATTAAAGGTAGCAGTTGCAGTTCAGTTGCTTATCACTGGGTTCATTAACTTATTCTAAATCTCTAACAAGTAATAACGAATATATGAGCTTAAAATGACAAGGGTTCAATGGACCAAATGGGTTAAAAGTTGTCTTAGTGTATTTTAATGCATAGAACCTTTTATATTTTTTGAAATTATATGATTCTGTGATCAGATTGGACACACTAATTATCTTCAGGAATAGTTTTTATGATAGAGAAACAAGTGGGTTGCGTCGACTACCGTTAGTGAGATATTGGCCAAACTTAGATAGGATGTTTGGCACAGCATTTGGCGCATCTGAGCTTTTGATAGATTGGCCACATAACCAGTACCTGTTTAAGGTTTGGAAATTATAGCTTTTGATAATTCAACCTTGTGTAGTCTTTTTTTCATGCTCTTACTGTAATATGAATGTGCAGGTAGCGAGGAGCGAAAAAACGCAACTTCTCACACATTGGATGGTGCGGATGTGATTGGTGAGCTATCATCCCAAAAGGTTAATATCTCATTTTTCATAAATTTATCTGCCTCCCTACTTTCAAATGATAGAGGTTCACTTTCTCCCCCCACAAACACGCAACATCCTGAAGTAGGTCTTTTGTTATCCTTGCATCTGTTTTATTATAACTTGTATCCGTGTAGGCTTAAACTGAACCAGCTAATCATGCCACATAAGCAATTAAGCATGACCACCCCACCCATTAATAATGTGCGTCCTGGAGCTCTTTTTAGATAGCAAAGAATAAGTTCAAGAAGAGCCCGATGCTTTGCTGTTGTTGAGGATATGAATCACCGTGACACGTCACTACAAACACGATCTTAGGGCGTGTCACTGTAAGGTAATTCATTAGTCCAGCGAATCGCTTATCTTATAGGGATTAATAATATTTTCCTTCTAAGATGGGAAGATCCTGTTTTCTGTTTATTGATAGGAAGATTCTTTTTTGATTTCTGATTATCCCGATTCCTAGGAAATATCTCAGTGGTCTTAAGTCGTTGATTTGACAGTGAGAATGAAAAAGTGTCTTAAGACGTAGTTTCCTTTCTGTTAGTAGGTAATCCTACCATTGATGTCCAAGTATCACTATGATCACAAGCATTCATTCATTAAATGATAGCAGCACATCATGAATAATGGGCCTTCACTAACAGTTTTAGAAAAGTATTATGGCAATAGAAGTAGAAGCATGCAACTTATCATAAGAATTACAACATAATTGTAATAATTACTGGCAGCTATAACAGCTCACAGGTCCGCAACTAACATTAGAGATAATAACAGAAAGCTACACAGATTTGGAACAAGAACAACTCTGAAACCGTCAGCCATAATAATAAACGGATATTTCTTTCTGAAGTTGAAGATGACAACCCACTTGATTGCCTGATACAAAAGCTAAAAATAGTCAGAGCGCCTTTGAAGTAAGTATATACATTTTTATGTTTTAAATTTAGAAGTTCAACTGATTTTATACCATGTTGTAAATAATTTTGGCTACTTATTTTTAGGCATCAGTTGCGATAAATGAGAAAAACTTGGAGCTGGTGACTACTATTATGATATGGCTTATTTGGTACCTTATTCGACTTACCAAAGCTTGCCACCTGGTATATCTTGCTAAACTAAACTTATATGTTATAAATCTAAGCTATAGTGCCATTAAGTGTCAAACTAAAACTTTGGTATATTTGAACAATTAAATGCAGATAATGAAGAGGATGCAGTAGAGTCAGATTCTACTATTTCTGTTGATTGTGCTGGTAATGAAGTCTCTCCACAAGATAGCAAAAAGTCTGAGTTGAGAATTCTTGATCTCTATTCGGGTTGTGGGGCTATGTCTACGGGTTTATGCCTTGGTGCCAACATGGCAGATGTCAATCTTTTACATTAGTACCAATTCCACATTATAATACATCACAAATCACAAAACTAAATAACAAGGTTATGACAATTTGATGTGATTTTACTATCCAAGTATCCAACAGACTAGCATCGACTATGTGCAGTGGTTGTATACACAACGCGTGAAGACTCCCTTTGACGCGTCGTCCATTATCACACGAACCCCTCACAATGCGTTGTCGACTAGACTTTTGTACGACTCGGTCATCTCCAGGACCATGTTGTGGAGGGAAAAAAAAGTAAATGCGTTTGTGCGAGTATATTTCATTATTTTGTCATTAAGTGGGGGTATGTTTGGATAGTTAAGTTGGTGGTGATGTTTGTTGTGAAGTAAAAAAGCTAATGTGGTGTTTAGTTGACGGTGGTACCTGTTTGCAAGCTAATCATATTTTTTTTCGTTCTTAACCCATTCAATATATAATTTAGTATGTTAATATCTTTTTTTTTGCTAACTTAGTTTTTACAACGATAATCATAAGTCTACCCCACCCATCAGGCGGACCATGCAAATTACAATAAAGAGCCATCACCAAAAGAACTACGTAATTAACAATTATAATAAAGAGCGTGAAAATTACAAAAGAAAAAATTATAAAGCATGCATATAAAGAACGTGGACAATTGCTAATCGCTAAATAATCCAAGATTTGTTTTTTATGTGTCTCGGTAATTAACAATTTTAATAAAGTGCGTGAAAATTTCAAAAGAAAAAATTACAAAGCATGCTCGCCCATTGGGCAGGCTTCGACAACTAGTATATATATATATATATAGTGAGACTATATATATATATATATATATATATATATATATATATATATATATATATATATATATATATATATATATATATATATATATATATATATATAGTGAGACTTTCTTACGAGAACTGACAGAACCACCAAAAACATACATGCACGCCTTCAATAATTGTATTTTTGCACATATGTTCTAAAAACAACATACTCCCTCCGTCCCAAAATAATTGTCTCCCGACAAAAAACACACAGTTTAAGAAAAACATAATTAATACTGCTTTCTCTCTCTTACTTTTTTACCAAATGACAAGTTTACAATTAACCAATTAATTAACACTTCTTTAAAGTTTGTAATATTAATTTCAACCAAGGGTAATATAGTAAACTTTACCAAACTTCACTTTCAATTTTTGGTATGGGACAATAATTTTGGGACAACCGGAAAAGGAAAGAGGGACAATAAAATTGGGACGGAGGGAGTATATCTTTTTTAAAAAAATGGTTGTTCTAAAGAATTTGATAAGAAATTGGAAATACAAAATTTTTCTTTGAAGGTGTGCATGTATGTTTTTATAAGGCGTGCAATGACAATATTGCGGCCGTGTGTAAGGTTTTTGTAAAAAAAGAGGATGAGTTCATGATGATATTGAAGAACATAGGTGGATACTTACGATTATTGACGATTTGCATGTATTTTTATTTTATTTTAAAAGGCGTGCATGTATGTTTTTGGTGGTTCTGTCAGTTCTCGATGATAAGATTGTTCTCGCAAGAAAGTCTCCCTATATATATATATATATATATATATATATATATATATATATATATATATGTATATATATATATATATATATATATATATATATATATATATATATATATATATATATATATATATATGTAATCGTCACAATCTAACCTTATCTTACAACTACAATTAGGGCTGGCATAACAGGTCACACGAACCTGTTAAGACACGAACCTGTTAAGGTCAAACACAAACACGACCTGTTAACTAATCGTGTCATTTTTCTCAAACACGAACACGACACGAAAATTAACAGGTGCACCTGTTAAGACCTGTTAAGAACCTGTTAACATTCATATCAGTTCTAGTGTTCTACTTCTATATCAAACAACAGAAAAGAAAAAAAAATACAACAAATCCTCCTCATCAATCAGATAATCAACAAGAAAATACAAACAGAAAAGGAAAAAAAATGCAACAAATCCTCATCAATCAACTTAATAAGAAAAACAACAACAACAGATCCTCATCAATCAACAGATCCTCATCAATCAGACAATCAACTTAATAAGAAAAACAACAACAAAAAATCCTCATCGACTATTCCTCAAATCCTCAACAGCAACAGCAACAACAACTATTCCTCATCAATCAAACGAAAAGAAAAAAAATATCATTCAAATCTAAGCTTTTACTATCATTCAGATCTTTATTTGAAGCTAAGCTTTAATTACTATCATTCAAATCCTCATCAATCAAATGAAAAGAAAAAATATTAAGACCACGAGATCCTTGCCGTGTGTATTTCTTGTAGGTGTTTACATAAAATGATGGTATATCATTTAGTCTTTCTTGAATGGTCTCTGGTGCACCCTGAAATTACAGAATGATAAAATAAGAACAAATGAACTAGCAGCTAAAAACATTTGATCGAAATAGCACATAAAGAATTAAAGATGTATTAACAGCTATCGACTGGGGTTAACTGAGAATTTGGTAAGAGAAGAGATAAGGTTTGGTGGGAGAAAAGGTTAAGATGGGGGCGGATTTTCTGAGAAGGGTTTGTTAGATTAGGTCAAATATATATATATATATATATATATATATATATATATATATATATATATATATATATATATATATATATATATATATATATATATATATATTATAATCTTAACAGGTCTTAACAGGTCTGACCTGTTAAGACACGAAACCTGTTAAGGTCAAGACACGAACCTGTTAAGAACAGGTCGTGTCGTGTCGTGTTAACAGGTTTCGTGTCAAAATTGCCGACCCTAACAACTACAATCAATGAGAGGCACAATTGTGAAGTGTGGTGAATGATTTCTAGTGAGAGAAACTAGAGAGAGAATTACACATTAAAAACACACACCTCCAACCTGCCAAATGGGAGGGTTGGAGGCTTTTATACTTTTACAACTTGGGTGGGCTTGGGCTTTTCTTTTTGCCTATTAGATTAGCTCAAGCCCATTGACTATTCTTTTAACTAAACAACACCACTTTTACAAAAATAATAAAACACAAATGACCATCACTTTTTATAAAAGCTAACAATCTCCCCCTAAGGGATGGTCATTCAAATGATGCTCCGTGTGATTAGGTCTTTTGTCTTCATTGTCTTGAGCTTAGTGTGTTGTTTTAGAATAGTCTTGCTTCTTTGTTCCTTCATGCATTGTGATCTTCAAAGTATCGTCTTTTGGTCGGTCTTGCCTTGATCTACTTCTTCTGTCCAGATTCGTCGTCGTTGTAGATGATGATGGTCAATGGACTTTCGTCAGTACCTGCATAAAACAGTTAGCAATAAATCGTCCGGCGCTTATAGGTTCAGATTTCGAGATCGTTATCAGCATAGTGTGAAAACTTTCTCTAAACTTTACCAAGGCCGTTAAGAGCCTCTGAAGTATACCGAGGTATCACTTCAAGACTGTAGACCGTTTGAAGCGAGTAACAATCATGACATAAGGCAAGATCCTTAGATCTCATTTAGACTCATACAACTTATATCCTTTTTTATGAATACAAGTGTATTTCATTGGAAGTGTTCCTAAGAGATCTTTGATGAATCTCATGTCTCTAGACTCAATAATGTGCGTTTTGGTTTTAGTCATCGGAGGCATGGAGCAGAGTGCCACCTTTTCAATATCAACACATCTCGGAGTGAGAGGCCGATAGATTATGCAGTGTTCTCCGTGAGAAATGAAACAAATATCTTTTAAGAGATATCTGAGTGGATAGGAGGGGTGGTGCAATGCATTACTGGGTCCATGATGTCTTGTCTTCAATACCAGTATCACCTTAGTGAGTACCGATAGCAGATGTATTGACCCGGTTTCTGACCTAAGTTTTCATGAAGGGCTATTTCTTTTCACCCTTACAAAAACTTTTCTTTTTCATTCTTCAACCCCTTCTTTCTCCTTTCTCATTATACTCCTTTTTTCAATCTTACCTAAGGACTTCTAATGCTAAGCTATTGGAATTGTCCTTGGGTAGATCCCTCCGGTTCTGGCGGATCATTGGACATAACCTAACCATAATCACCTTATTACTTCATGATTATCCTAGATTATTTGTCACATGCCATTAAACCCTTTTATGAAAATCTCTCAAGGTGTTTATTAGAAAAACACATTTTGTTAACGCAATGAGAGTTTTTGCATTTTTGAAACACTCCCCCTTCACATGTGCTCATGCATTTTTGAAATAAATTGCACATGTTGGGTAGAGTTCGCACATTTGAAATGATCGATTTTCAATGAACATGACCTTCGCGAAACACGCTTACATCACTAGTTGGACTAGCTTGAAATTATTACCCGCCCCGGTCATATTCAAAGATCATCTCTCGAATTGGTACATTCTACTCGGACAAGTCCTTTGCGAGATACGCTTACATCACTGGAAAACCAGCTTGAAATTATTACCCGTCCCGGACTAGTCTTTTCGATAACGGACAGTTAGTTTCGTCAATTCGAGGGTTATCACTGAGTCTTGAGATTCCAACGACAAAAACTTTTTGATCACATTTTAATCACGTCCTCTCCCCCTTATGTTTAATAAACACTTAATCCCCCCCTCAAAAATAGAATGAAGTGGTATTTTTGAAAACAGTTGATTAAAATGAAACTTTTTGTGGAGAGACGGACTGATTTTAGCATGAAAATGGAACATTTTCTTTTTATACTCCCCCTTAACCAAAGCATTTTATTAAACATTTGAGTTTAAAAGCAGTTAAGGGTGTTAGAGGGAGTAATCGTGAGCACAAAATTCATTTAAAGACTTTGAAAAAATCTTCATGAAATCATTTTGATTAAGTGCTCAAGGTTTTTGCTTTTCGCCATTAACATTGCGAGTCCTGATCAGAAATAATCAGAAGTCATTCAATGTAGCGCGGGTTTCGTACTGAAATGCACGAAAGCCTTAATGAAGAAAAATTTGAGAAACGACATGTTTTAGAAAAACATAAAAAAAAAGAAAAAAGAAAAAAAAAAAAAAAAAAAAAAAAAAAAAAAAAAAAGAAAGAAAGAACTCTCGCTCAAGCATCTGTACATGCCCGTATCATTGTTGAATGATATTTCTAGATACGTACAGAATATCGATTATACGAGAGACATGTCGTAAGAAGAATATTTTTGGTTTTTGATATTTTATATTTTTTATGTCTTTTTGAAATTTTTCTATATTTACAGTATAGATTTTAACAAGTATATATTTACAAAAATATTTACATGCGAAGCTCGTTGATATAAATCAAGAAGATTCGAGAAGACTTTCTAACTCTTCGGGAGTTAGGCTTCGCATTCCAATTCGACGAACTAAGTTTTCAAACCACTCTTTTGGGAGGGCCTTAGTAAATAGATCGGCGAGCTGGTATTCAGTCTTCACGAAAAACAATTCAACAGTACCCTCTTCAACGTGCTCTTTTATGAAGTGATAGCAGACTCTAATATGCTTGGTCTTCGAGTGTTGCACTGGGTTGCACGAGATGGCTATGGCACTTTTCGAGTCGCAATACAAAGGTATGCGGTTGAACGAAAAACCATAATCTGTTAGTTGTGTCCTCATCCATAGAACTTGGGCACAATACGCAGATAGAGACACATACTCGGCTTCTGCTGTTTATAAAGCAGTGCAGTCTTGTTTCCTTGATGACCAGCCTACTAGCTTTTCTCCCAGAAATTGCGCTCCGCCTGATGTACCCTTTGCTGTAACTTGGCAACCGGCATGGTCTGCATCTGAAAATGCTATTAGTGTAAACTCCGAATCCTTCGGATACCAAAGTCCCATGTTAATGGTTCTTCGAAGGTATCGAAAGATCCGTTTAACCTCTTGGAGGTGAAGTTCGGTAGGCCTTGCCTGAAACCGTGCAAGTAAGCAAACAGCAAAATGAATATCTGGTCGGCTTGCAGTTAGGTACATAAGAGATCCAATCATGCTCCGATATTTCTTCGGATCCATGGGTTTCCTATATAGGTCAGCGCCTATCTTGGGTGAAGTGACCATTGGAGTTCCAACAGAGTCACAATTATCCATTCCATGTTTTTTTCAAAATCTCAATTGTATATTTAGCCTGATTAAGAAAAATACCACGTGGGGATTGATGAATTTGTAAGCCTAAAAAGAATTTTAATTCACCCATCATGGACATTTCAAATTTGCTTTTCATGAGATTTTCAAAATGTTTTGAATGTGTCGGATTAGTGGACCCAAATATTATGTCGTCCACGTAAATCTGAACAATCAAAATATCATTTTTGTATTTTCTTGTAAACAAGGTCGGATCAATTGTTCCTTTGGTGAAATTATTATGAAGTAGGAAAGATGATAACTCGTCATACCACGCCCGTGGGGCTTGTTTCAAACCATAGATTGCTTTCTTTAGCTTGTAAACGTATTCCGGATGATCTTTGTCAACGAAACCGTCTGGCTGATTCACGTACACTTCTTCTTTCAGAGTTCCATTTAAGAAAGCCGTCTTGATGTCCATCTGATAAACTGTGATGTTCTTGTGAGCCGCATAAGCTAAGAAAATCCTGACTGCTTCAAGCCTTGCAACTGGTGCGAATGACTCTTCAAAATCTATCCCTTCTTCATGTCTGTATCCCTTTGCCACCAGACGAGCTTTGTTGCGAATTACAGTCATTTCTTAATCCTTTTTGTTTTTCCATAACCACTTAAGATCAATGACTAGTTTGTCAATTGGTCTTGGGACTAAATCCCAGGTGTCATGTAACTGATATTGAAGAAGTTCTTCCTGCATCGCTTCAATCCATGCATTATCTGCCATTGCTTCCCGAATTTTCTTAAGTTCTATGAGACTGACTGAGTAGACATAGATGCACATGTCGCAATCGGGGTTTAGCTGTTTTCTCGTCTGAATTGGTCTTGAGGGTTCACCAATAACCTGTTCTATTGGGTGGTCTTTTGTCCACTGTAGAGTTGAAGGGTACCTTGGACTGAACGAATGTGTGTTAGATGGTTCATGTAATCTGGAAGATGATTCACCAGATTCCGTTCCAAACGGGTTTTCAAAGACTTCTTCGTCTAACACAGCATTATTATGTTCTTGCTCATCAATTCTTGGTAGAACAATTTCAATGAATGGAGTTGCTGGAGTAAATGTAGATGATGTTGATGTTGAGGGAGATGGTGCGCCAGCTTCGAATGTTGTGGATGCATCTGGATGTGGTGGTGGTGGTGGTGGTTGTTGAGTAGGTGCAGCGGAATGTTGGTTAGATGCATTTTTCGAAGCGCCACCATAGTATTCATCATACATGAACTCGAAGAAATTATCCAGTTCTTGAGTTGTGGGTTGTTCGTCATGAATTGATTGAGCTCCTTGAGGTGCGAGTCCCGAACTGATGTGTCCGGAAGTCATCGGGTTAAGCGCGGGTTCTAGAGCGAGTCTCTCAGAAGCCATTTGTGAAATTTCATCAAACTTCACATTCATCGTCTCCATGATCTTTTTCGTTCTCCTGTTATACACCCTAAAAGCCCTCGAGTTCTCAGAATAACCAATGAAGATTCCAATATCGCCCTTGTCTTTCAACTTTCCCAGATCTTCTCTATCATTTGTTGGATAACATAAAGCACCAAATACATATAGGTAAGAGATATCGGGTTTTCGGTTGTTGACAAGTTCATATGGGGTTTTATTGAATCTTGGATGGATTAGGGATCGGTTTTGAGTAAAACAAGCAGTGGAAACAGCATCAGTCCATAAGAATAACGGAGCACTGGAATAAATCAGCATTGTGCGAGCAGCTTCCACAAGAGTTCTGTTTCTTCTTTCAACTACTCCATTCTGCTGTGGAGTTCTGACAGCTGATGTTTGGTGTGTAATACCAGTTTCTTCAAAGAATGTTCTTAACTCCTGATTTACAAATTCCGTGCCATTGTCAGTTCTTACTATCCTAACTGGAGCTTGAAGTAAAACTTGAATACGCTTCAGAAAGGTGATGATGGTGCTTGGTGCTTCATCTTTTGATCTCAAAAACTTTACCCATGTATATCTTGAATAGTCGTCAACAATTACAAGAATATACTTTTTCCCATTTATACTTTGAACTCTCATTGGGCTACATAAGTCCATATGCAACAAATGCAACCTATCAACCGAACTAGGTACGGGTTTAGGTTTATATGTTGCTCTTTTGCTCTTTCCTTGTTCACATGATGGACATAGGTGTTCTTTGGTGTATTTGAATTTAGGAAGATCTGAGACGATGTTGTCTTTGGCAAGCTTATTGATCGTGTCAAAGTTCAGATGGGATAAACGTCTATGCCACAACCAGGATTTTGTTTCGCCGGCCCTGGTCATGAGACAAATAGGAGATGAAGAGGCCATTTGGTTTATGTCAATTGCATAGAGATTGGTGCCACGATTCCCAATTAAGAGATCATTCCCCACCAAATTCTTGACAAAACAAGTGTTTCTCCTAAAAGCAACCTCTAAATCAGCATCACAAAACTGCCCAACAGAGAACAGATTGTGTCCCAACCCTTCGACATAGTAAACCCGAGTGATCAAGTAATTCCCAAATCGAAGATCACCATAACCCAGAATAGTTGCAACATGATCATTCCCAAACCGTACAGTCCCCATGAACTGCCATACAAAGTTGATCAGCAGCTTCAGATTCCCAGTCATGTGCTTGGAGCAACCCGAGTCTACGATCCAAAGACAAATTTCGATAACCTTCCATGAACAGAAAACAATTGCATTTGGAAACCGTATATTGTTTGGTTCCATGGGTTAAGGGGGTACCAAATGCAGCATACACAAAGATGGATTAATTTTGTTCTAAGGGAACAACCTTTTGTTTGCCATTCTTACGTGTAAACTTTCTACCCGTTGGTTTCCATGCACATAGCTTAAGATAGTCCCTAGGCAATAGAGTACTAGAGATAGTCCTAGATACAGCAATGAGACTGTTAAGGTATCTAGTCTGAGCACTAGTTCGTGTAGGAACATCTTTCTGTTCAGGCTTATCATTCACATTATCAGAAACAATATCATCACAAGCATTTTCAGACAAAGATTTCTTTTGCATTAAACAAACAGATTCATTACATGCATTCAAAACACTGGTCTTTTCATTACATCCAGATGATATTTGTTTCTTATTTGAAAGCTTTAAATTCCTAGGGTGTTCTTCTACTTTCTTGCATTCACTCTCAGATACAGGCGAGACACTAGTTTTCTTGGTCTTGCTCCTAGTCTTTCGTCTGCTCCTAGAGTTGCTTTCTAGTCCTGTAGAAGGTAAGGCACACTCATTAGAATTTATGGGGTTGTCCTTAGATGTTGTTGTAGCATTCCTAGACTCATTTGGATTATCTTTCTTACTTTTGTCTATCACCCTATATGTTTTAGATGTAGAGGCAGACGCAGTAGTGAGACTAATCCTATAAAGGCCAGGTGCTATTACATTTGATGTTTGGACAACTGCTTTCTCTTTTTGTTTCTCATTAGGCAAGGGGGTTGATGGTGCAATACCCTTTGTTTCCTCACCCTTCCCTTTTTGACTTTCAAGCTGAGATTTCAAAAGATCAATTTGTTTTTGCATGTTGTGGTAAGAACGCTCATACGACAATTTGTCATACTTGCATTCTTCCTTTTTCTGATCAAGTTGTTTAAAATATGTGACATTTTGTTTTTCAATCTTGGCAAGTGCCTTTTCATATTTTACAACAATTTGGGAAGTCTCAGCTCGAAGTCGTTCATCATCCTCAACAGAATATGTTTGGTAGATAATAGACATAATATCAGTCGATAGAGCTTCGAAGGAGAGAGAGTCATTTTGTTTTTCCAAAATCGTTATGCGTTCCAAGTATTCATTAGCTTCATTCACTAAGGATTTGTGGTCCTTAACGAATTCTGCCGACTCTTTCAAAAGATTGTGTTCCACATTTTGAACAACTGCATAGATTGCAGCAATGTGTGGATTAATGTCTTTGTCAAACATTCCTTTTAGTTCAGTCTAAAAACTTGAAAACCAGTCTTTGTTGTTACTGTTTGTTTTGGATGCCACAATACTTTGAAGTGTTTCAATTCTGAGTTTAAGATCAACCAAATATAGTCTAGATGCACTTGTTTCACAAGTGTTTTTAGATGCCATTTGTTCGATGTTAGACAGATGTTTTGAAACAGCTTTTTGTTTTGCGAAAACCACTGGTTTTTGAAAAAACAGAGGTGACTCCTTTTGAACAAGATGAACCCCAGCAAGTTTGTTAACTTCATTATAGTCAATGGGTTTTATTTCTCTGTTCAATTGTCGCATTTTCTTTCTACTCTCTTCTGAAAGCTCAATCGTTTCACTAGAATCATAACCCGGAGGAGGGTCATGGATAGCATTTATTAAATTACCATTATAAAGCACATTCTGTTCTTTTTGAGCTTTCTTGAGATTATAAGGGTTTTCATAACCGATAGCCACCTTTTTTAATGTATGTAAAATCGGGTTAGGATCGTTTATTAACAAGTTAACTGTTTGTGTAGAATGACCCGTTTTTACAAGTAAATCTTCCGACTTTGCAATGGTTTCCTTTTTGTCAGTGACCTCCTTTTGAAGATCCTTTTCACGTTTTGAAAACCTTTCATTCAACTCCTTCTTTTCTTTTTCAAGATTGGAATAAGTTGATTTTTGTTTTGAAAGCTGGATGGTTAGTTCAGAAATTTCTTTGTTAAGAGATTTGATTTGCAAATTCAAATTAACATCGAGAGTGTCAAATTTTATTTGCAAACGTTTCTCTCTTAACTCAGAATCTCTTAAGCTAACCTCAAGATCTGTCTGACGTTTGTTGTGAAAGTCAAAAGCTTTTGCATTTTCCTTATAACTCTCAAGCTCAGTGGTCAAGATAGCATTCGCGGCCTTAACATCGCGATTGATCTTTTTGACCTTTTCAATTTCCATACTACAATTTTGCAATAATGATTCAAACATAGCACGTGTTTCCTCATCATTATCAGTATGCTGTGACTCGAATTCTTCATTAGGATCCATATCTGGAGTTACCAAATTAGTATTACTACAACTTGGTTCGTCCATGTATGTATCATAAATGAGATTAGGAGTCTCAGGATACTGTTCATTTTGAGGTGACATATCAAACATTTCATTATTGTGACATGTAGCATATGGTTGTACCTCAGAAACCGCATTGGTGTCAAAAGCAGGAGGTGCTTCCGAATCTGTGTCGTACTTAGCCTCCTGGAGATTTGCCATAAAAATGCAGTTTGCATCGATGTCTTCAAGATCTTCTGCATCATCCATAAGAGCCATGAATTCATTCTCTTCAGCACTCAACTGTAACCCAGCCATTTCCTTCTGTGCCAACAATAATGCTTTCTGCAAGTAAGCTGGATCCCTCTTTTTAGGCTTATCTGGACAGTTCCTACCCATATGACCAACACCCTGACAGTTGAAGCACTTCATCAAATTACCCTGATTCATATTCCCAGCTCCTTGAGCACCAACATTCCCAAACTGATTCCCAGCATTCTGTCCCCTCTGATTTCCAACAACTGTACCTATATTATTACCAACATACTGCCCTGCATTCTGATTACCCATCTGATATCTTGGAGCATATCCCTGCTGATTCCCATATCCCCCAACCATCTGTCCTTGCTGTCCCATGTTGAAACTCGGCTGTGCAATTTGCTTGTTGCGAGTGTTCGATGAGATTCGTTGATTGTTGTTGGTAGGTGTGGAGTAGCGTCCTTGGAATGCTTTTGTTAGGTAAGCAAATGCTTGAGTCAAAGCAGCAGTTGACTCGTCCTGATCATTAAAATCTGGATCTGGGTGTTGCGGGTATTGTTGTTGTGGGATGATGCGTGGTTTTGCGACCTTACAACAGGTTTTACCTCTCGAGGGATCTCAAGAGGCTTACAACCCCACCAGGCAGTGTACCTGACCGATGTAGTATAGTGTAGTGGTAAGTACGGGGGATTGATCGTTCTCCACAGGGAATAGTGTCGTTAGGATTGAAAGACTACTCTAATAGGTCTAGGGGTGAGAGAAGATTCTTTTTTATGTTTTTATATTTTTTTTAAAAGCAAGTAAAATCTCGGGTTTTGAAGGAGTGGGCGGAATTAGTTGCTAGTCAACTAACCCAAATAACTACAAATGCAAATAAAATAAAATAACAGAAAATGAAAAGGTGGTAAAACTTATGTGGAGAGAAATGTTTTACTTAGATTTCCTTACTCCCTAACTATCTTTTACCGGTTGATTAGTGTGTATTAATTGCGTGGATGACGGGTGTATTTCTTAATACCAATCGTGGGGTGACGTACGTACTTCCCCAACTCTATGAACTCCTACTTCACTCCTATGTCGAGCCGGCTAGGAAGCTCCTAACATGGGATCACTAGAATTCGCTCATGCATTAAATACAACCATAAAAACCTTTAGTACGCATTGGTTCATGTTTCTTAAGACGTTCAAGCAAGTTACCGAATAGGAGGTTAGCTAGTTTTCTTAAGCCTAACATAGATAAACAATCATCCAATACAACTAATAACACACTAATAACCAATAATCAATAGCTAGGTTTCATTAGATCTAAGCAAACACAAAATAAATCTAGCCTAGCATGTTAAACAAAAGACAAGAACAAGATAGAATCAAACAACACATAGACATATTGAATGATTAATTGATAACTTATCTTCAATGTAACATGGAAGATCTCAAGGCAAAAAGCCTTGAAAAAGCTGCTAAAATCGTCTTAGGGTTCTTACACACAAAG
The DNA here is from genome assembly GCA_021014915.2 of Artemisia tridentata subsp. tridentata. Classification (NCBI taxonomy): domain Eukaryota; kingdom Viridiplantae; phylum Streptophyta; class Magnoliopsida; order Asterales; family Asteraceae; genus Artemisia; species Artemisia tridentata. The sequence goes on from CP139505.1 coordinate 146,712,751, forward strand.
TTCCACAATAAGTTCCCACATAATGACAAAAAATTGCAAAACTATATATAGACTTTCAGATCTGACGGCGTCACGTTATGAAGTGTGACGCCGTCACCTCGCCGCTTTTAAGGTTCCCGGATGGCCTTCTTGACGCCGTCCCTCTTTAGCTCTCCAAAATCCGTTCTGGCTTATCAAGGCTTGACGCCGTCAGAATTAGGCGTGACGCCGTCCCGCTTTAACTTATAACGTGACGACCTTGATCACTCCAAAGGGTGACGCCGTCAGAATTCCCATGCAAATTTCTCTGGCTTATCATGAGTAATTTTCATATCCACCACTTTTGCCAAGCTATGACGCCGTCTGGGGAAAATCCTGACGCCGTCAAAGGTACTTTCCAGCACAATTTTGAGACTTTGCCGTTTTCTTCACTTTTATGCTCCAAAAACGTCCAAAATGCTTCCTTTTCCAGATTTTCTTCTCCAAAGTACCTAAAATGACAAAAGGAACGATTTAGGGCAATATTTGATCAAATAAATACGATTTAGGGCTTAAATGACCCTTAAAAGCGGTACAATTTTCGCTTCATCAAATACCCTTACACTTGAGATTTGCTTGTCCTCAAGCAAATGCGCTTTTATTCTAATCAAAATACAAGTTAGGGGTCATTTAATGCTAACATAAAAGTAATTACAACAAATATTCGTTCCACTTTAATCATAATAAGCACGGAGATTACATACTAGCACCTCACAAGTAGTGTTTAGATACTCACATCTCTCAAGTGTCATCAAAATAAATCTCATAAATGAAAACGGATAATATCTCTCACTACCTGTCATAGCAAATAGATTACCATAGGCTTGGGAAAGGATCGAAAACCTCCTCCACTAGGCGAAAGCACCTAAGATAAACTATCAAAGAGGGCTTTTACATGGGTTATAACGTTAGGTGTAGGGATATGATAAACACGGTGTTGTTGGATAAGGGATATTTTGCTGGTGGCGAGTTAAAGATCTTGGTTGATTACATGTACTATACAATGTTGCTAAGCCAAGACTAGACTCAATCTTAAGCTAAAAACAAAATAACAAAAACATAAAACAAACATAAAATAAAACGGGATGGTAGTCCGTATGTTTTTTTTTCTACTTTTCTTTTTCTCATTTTTTTTGTATTTTTCTTGATTTTTTTTTTTTATTATTTTTTTTTTTTTTTTGACATACACTCTTGCCCTACCATCCAAAATAATACATCATAGGGGCGTTGCATTCCCCTTACACTTGAATTTTTACATAACTTTACAAATAACTATTCTAATGACTCGAATTAAGATAATTGAAAAACTTGGAGTACTTTTAAAATATTTAGCACATATGGGGGTAATAAACGATGTTCTTCCCCATTACTCCATTACACTAGTACTTTACCCATGAGTCCCAATCGTCCCAAAACAATATGTACAAGGATATGACTCGACTTAGCAACCATGTAATCAACTAGATAATTAACTTGGGTTTTAAACAAATGTTGTAACAATAATGCACTAAAAATGAGCGCATACAAGGTAGGCTAAGGCGATTTGGGTGTACATTTTAGTGGGGTGTAAACAAATTCTTCCTTTAAGTAAAATGCTTAAAGGTCGAAACGAAAAGATAGGCTCTGAGGGGTGTACTAGGGGTATCGTGTACTAAAAATGAGTACAACGCAAAGGGTGTGGGAGAATTACTTGACCAATGTAGCCAACGTAATTATAACAAAAACACAGGTGTAAAACAATGGGTTAATCCTAATGCCTCTTATCATGTAGTAAATCTAACTACACGAATGTAGTCTCACTTGTGGCCTCGGAATGGTCCTAACGCAAGTTCTAGAATCTAAGTGCTACCGGTACACACATCATAGCATAAATGCTTTTCCTACCAATTCTAGGGGCGAACCTCACATATTTGGGGGTGGAAAGTTTTTTTAGTGGTACGGTTTTTGTGCGAGTCATATAACTCCTATCCATGAGACGCTCATTAAGATCAAAGTTTCACTCCTATATGTTGTAAAAAAATTTAAATTTGGCACTAAAATTGCCCTAACAGGTATTTCTCTCAGTTTTATTACACATCTACTATTAAATAACAAAAATCAAGCGTAATTGCATTCTCTAATCGTACTTTACCCCCCCCCCCTTACACTTAAGATGAACATTGTCCCCAATGTTCAAATAACAAGATGTAAAAGAAAAAAGTAAAAGAATGAAATCAAATACTCCCTGATTCGCTCGGTGGATAATGTGGTAACACGGTTAAATCTTCTTCCAAAGTAATGTTGAAGCTCCATGACTAATGCATCGCCAAAAGCTTGATCCAAATCATTTCCTTGTCCAAAATAACCTGTTAAACCTGAGAAAACAAACACGAAAACCTGCATAACATCGGCGGGATAAACTCTATATATAAGGATATAATGCTTATGGAATGATAATTTTGCAGATTCCTGGAGATTATAAGTTAGAGATTTAATAAAAACTTTTTATGAAAACAAAACTTTCAAAAATTTTCAGAAAATTAAACCTGACGCCGCCAGGTTGTAAATCCTGACGACGTCAGAAATGATCTGACAGAATTCTCATGTTACGTTTCCGGAAAATTTTTGGAAAAACCTATACCTTACTTCCTGGAAATCCTGCAAAACATCATTATGACTCGATACAAGCATTTGACTCAAACAAACTCTAATATGTATGTTAATTTATTATTATTACGATTCATGTTCATTTGTGTTCTAATAAACCGATTTAGATTTCCCTTACACTTAACTTTTGCAAAATACCTTTATATGTAGTTAAGACGAAGTTAAAAACAAGATAAAGCATTTTCACAAATTAGTTTTTGAACATGAATCAATAAGAATAAAAATTAAACACACATACGGAAACAAATAAAAACAAACAAACAAACAAATAAACACACAAAGCAAATAAAACTTGGGTTGCCTCCCAAGAAGCGCTTTTCTTTATTAACGAGTCTTGTAGCTAGACTCAAGGTCACGTACATTACGTGATTCCATCATTGGTCACGGTTCCTAGGCCATTCTCATTTCCAGTTTTATATTCCGGTCCTAATTTCAAACAATCCTTGTAGAACCCGGATATCCTTCCCATAACATAGTCTACTCCTTTATTTCTATCCTCATCATTCCTATAGTAGACCGCTTGCTTAAGCTCCTTCTCAACATTTGACAAGTGTTGGAATTGTTCTATCTTATATGGCATTTGGTAGTTTACCTCATCGGTCTCATCCTTAAATCTAACTATCCCTAAGGAAGGTTCATAAGTCATTCTAGAGACCTCAACAAATGGTTTTCCAAAAACCACTTGAGTTAAGGATGCATCGACTATTGGGCGGATATCTTCTACAATAACAAAGTCGGTGACATAGGTGAAGTTTCCTACATAAACCGGTAAACCCTTAACTCTTCCCGTGAAGTTACTCATCCAACCCTTGTTAGGGAACATCCTATACCCAAGTTGATTTTTCATTATCAAGTTGTAGTGGGCTCTAGTCATGATGTTTATGGGTGATCTAAGGTCAATGTAGGCTTTCCACACATGCAAATGTCCGATGTTGCATGGTATGTTGAGATTAGAAGGGTCGCCTATTTCTATGATTGGTCTACCTAGGAAGTATGGTGTCTCGGGGTCATCGAATAAGTTTGTATGATATGCGCGCTCTTCCTTAGTGGGTAGCCTATTGAAGTAGTCCTCATCATCATCTACTTCCTCAATCTCACTTGTCCTAACTTCCTTATCAACCTCGACTTTCTTAACCTCATCCTCAGGTTCACTATTATCCTCATTCCTATCAATCGGTTTGATAGTGACAATGTTGACGAAGTGGACGTATTTGGATGAAGAGGGGTCTTTTACTTGGGGTCCGCTATTTGTGTTCCTAGCGTCCATATGTGGAGGTGATAGCACTTGGTTATTGAGGGCTTTCAATAAGTTGTCAATTTTATTGGTCATCTCCATTTGTTGTTGATTGAATTCGGATTCAAACTTAGCTATCCGAGCTTCTTGAGATGCCATAAATTGGGACATCAATCCTTCAAAGTTATTGGTACTACCGTTGTCGGAAGGATTGTTGTTGGAAGTACGGTTCGAGTTGGAACCGCTTGATTGGAAACGATTAGGTGGATTGGAAGAATTGGTTTGTTGTGCGTTTTGGTTTTGTTTCCACCTAAGGTTTGGGTGATTTTTCCATGAGGGGTTGTATGTATCACCGTAGGGGTTTGGCTCGGGTTTGAAAGTGTACCACTTGTCTCCCGCTCCGTCGGTACGCGAGGATGCGTAGTCCGCAAAAGCTTGTTCGGGGAGTTCCATGCAATCACGAGTGTCGTGAGGACCACTACATAATTCACATGAAGAAGTGATTTTGTTCACTTGGCTTGAAGGTTTAGGAGCCTCGTAGGATTTCATGAGAAACTTGACTTGGTCTTCAAGTTCTATGATCCTACGGTCGGAAGTGCTTGAATTGTTCGAAGGCAAGGATATTGCCTTGACCGTTTTATTCAAATCACGGGGATCACTCCAACTTTCGTTGTCATAAAGAGCAAGATCTTCTAGGAGAGCCCATGATTGTTCCGCACTTAGATCACGTAGCTTGCCACCGGCCGATTGGTCAATGGTTTGCCTCGTGTAGAGATTGATATGGTCATAGAAGATTTGGACTTGGAGCCAAAGTTCTATGCCATGGTGAGGGACTTTTTTGGAGTAAGTCCTTGAATCGAGTCCATGCTTCGTAGAGGGTTTCGCCTTGACGTTGTTGGAACATCAAGATATCATTCCTTAGCTTGGTAGTTCTTCCCGGTGGAAAAAACTGAGCAAGGAAACGAGTAGTGAGATCATCCCAAGAGGTGATGGATCCTGCGGGTTGACGCTCTAGACATTGACTAGCTTGGTCCCGCAAAGAGAATTGAAAGAGACGCAGTCGGGTCGTCTCTCGAGTGGCAACATCAAGATCTACGGAATCAACGATTTTGAGAAAGTCCTTGAGATGTTGATTAGGATCTTCAGAACGAAGTCCATGGAATGCGCATCCGCTTTGCACCAACCGGATGGTGTCGGATCGCAAGGGAGTGACATTGGCTCCTTGAGTGAGCTCAATGGTGTTTCGATAGCCATGGTGGCTAGGACGGGAGTACTCTCCTAAAGTACGGGCTCTAGGAGGTGGTGGTTGTTGTGGTGGGTTGTTGGGATCGAGGATATTACCACCTTCCATGATGTCGGATGGTAATGGTTACGAACAAAGAAACGAAGAAAAAAGATAGACTAAAGAAAACCTAGAAAAATAAAATAAAAATCTCACTAGAAAGGAATCTAGTGAGTAGACCTATAAAAATAAAGATTCAACCTAAACAATAACTACTCCCCGGCAGCGGCGCCAAAAACTTGATGCGTGGTTTTGCGACCTTATAATAGGTTTTACCTCTCGAGGGATCTCAAGAGGCTTACAACCCCACCAGGCAGTGTACCTGACCGATGTAGTATAGTGTAGTGGTAAGTACGGGGGATTGATCGTTCTCCACAGGGAATAGTGTCGTTAGGATTGAAAGACTACTCTAATAGGTCTAGGGGTGAGAGAAGATTCTTTTTTATGTTTTTATATTTTTTTTGAAAGAAAGTAAAATCTCGGGTTTTGAAGGAGTGGGCGGAATTAGTTGCTAGTCAACTAACCCAAATAACTACAAATGCAAATAAAATAAAATAACAGAAAATGAAAAGGTGGTAAAACTTATGTGGAGAGAAATGTGTTTACTTAGATTTCCTTACTCCCTAACTATCTTTTACCGGTTGATTAGTGTGTATTAATTGCGTGGATGATGGGTGTATTCCTTAATACCAATCGTGGGGTGGCGTACGTACTTCCCCAACTCTATGAACTCCCACTTCACTCATATGTCGAGCCGGCTAGGAAGCTCCTAACATGGGATCACTAGAATTCGCTCATGCATTAAATACAACCATAAAAACCTTTAGTACGCATTGGTTCATGTTTCTTAAGACGTTCAAGCAAGTTACCGAATAGGAGGTTAGCCAGTTTTCTTAAGCCTAACATAAATAAACAATCATCCAATACAACTAATAACACACTAATAACCAATAATCAATAGCTAGGTTTCATTAGATCTAAGCAAACACAAAATAAATCTAGCCTAGCATGTTAAACAAAAGACAAGAACAAGATAGAATCAAACAACACATAGACATATTGAATGATTAATTGATAACTTATCTTCAATGTAACATGGAAGATCTCAAGGCAAAAAGCCTTGAAAAAGCTGCTAAAATCGTCTTAGGGTTCTTACACACAAAGTTCCACAATAAGTTCCACACTAATGACAAAAAATTGCAAAACTATATATAGACTTTCAGATCTGACGGCGTCACGTTATGGAGTGTGACGCTGTCACCTCGCCGCTTTTAGGGTTCCCGGATGGCCTTCTTGACGCCGTCCCTCTTTAGCTCTCCAAAATCCGTTCTGGCTTATCAAGGCTTGACGCCGTCAGAATTAGGCGTGACGCCGTCCCGCTTTAACTTATAACGTGACGACCTTGATCACTCCAAAGGGTGACGCCGTCAGAATTCCCATGCAAATTTCTCTGGCTTATCATGAGTAATTTTTATATCCACCACTTTTGCCAAGCTATGACGCCGTCTGGGGAAAATCCTGACGCCGTCAAAGGTACTTTCCAGCACAATTTTGAGACTTTGCCGTTTTCTTCACTTTTATGCTCCAAAAACATCCAAAATGCTTCCTTTTCCAGATTTCTTCTCCAAAGTACCTAAAATGTCAAAAGGAACGATTTAGGGCAATATTTGATCAAATAAATACGATTTAGGGCTTAAATGACCCCTTAAAAGCGGTACACTTTTCGCTTCATCATGGGATTACTTGTTGTTGTTGTGGGTAGAACGGTGTTTGAGGATTGTATTGTTGTTGCATGAATTGTTGGGATGAAGATGAAGAAGGTTGTGCATTAACTGTTGCAGGTGTAGGTGTTTGGACTATGAGTGCAAGAGGATCTTGTTGTTTTGCTTGTTTCTCTTTTCTGACTTCATTCGCCTCTGCATGGTTTTGTTTTAGAAAGTCATAGAGCTGATCATAGTTCACATCGTGAAGATTCTTAGTTTGGTTGACAATAGTGACATATCGTCCCCATTCTTCTGGAAGGTTGTTGATGAACTTGATGTTTTGAACAATTTGTTTAGGTGCCAAATTGTTTCTGATCAACTCATTCATTAGAGTACAAAACCGTGTGTAGTAAGATTCAATCTGTTCAGCTGGTGTGGATGTGAACTTCTCCCATTCAGTCAGAAGCTTGTTTTCCATGTCTTGTTTACCAATGTCTGTACCATAACAGAGTCTTTTGACTCGTTCCCACATAGCATGAGCCGTTTCACAACTGTCTACAGCACAGAATATTTCTTGTGGTAAACCAAGTTGGATTAAATGCATTGCCAAGTCATCTGCTTCAATTTGCTTCCAATCTGCCAATGTATATTCCTCTTCCGTTTGAGTCCGGAAGGTTGCTTCAATTGGAGGGGTTGCATCAGGATTCCCAGCTGTGACTTGAATCTGACGAGGCTTGAATGGACCTTCCTCTATGGATTTGATCAAGAGTCTACCTTGTCCTTGAGGCTTTGTTTTCATGTATCTTTTCATACGACTCGTCCAAGGAAGATAACTACCTTTTTCTAACATTGGAGGTCGGTTTTCTGAACCTGCAGCATGAATGTCTTGTTGAGTCGTCATTAATGAAGTTGTGTATGATAAAGTTGATGTTGGATCGGTTCAAAGAAATAGGAGTTGTGTTTGATGTTAGTATTGTCCTTTCTCGAGTTTTGCTTACTTGATGGATTTCTAAGTTGAAGGCTTCCTAAGTAGGAGAAAAACTTCTTACTCGAAAAATATGTTCCTAACTCGAAAAACTATCCTTGCTCGGAAATTTTTTTGTCTTCCTCGGAAGTTTTGTTTTCTCACTTACTCGGAAATTATTGTACTTAACTCGAAAAACAGTCCTAGCTCGGAAGAATTCACTAACTCAGAGGTTTGATAGTTGCTCGGAAGAAAAGCCTTGCTCGAAAAGTCCTAACTCGGAAAATTTGTACTTACTCGGAAGACTTTACTCGGAAGTTTTGGGTATAACTCGAAGGAATTTATCCTTGCTCGGAAGTTTTTGAGCTAACTCGGAAGTTTATGTGCTAACTCGGAACTCCTTACTCGGAAATTTGTGCACTTACTCGGAGGAATTTGTGCACTTACTCGGAGGAATTTCCACTTACTCGGAAATTTTTGGACTTACTCAGAGAAAAATTTCCTAACTCGGAAATATCGCTAAGAACAGTTCCGAAAATCAAAAATTAAACCCCTAGATCAATGTTTGGCTGTTGATACCACTTGTAATCGTCACAATCTAACCTTATCTTACAACTACAATCAATGAGAGGCACTATGGTGAAGTGTGGTGAATGATTTCTAGTGAGAGAAACTAGAGAGAGAATTACACATTAAAAACACACACCTCCAACCTGCCAAATGGGAGGGTTGGAGGCTTTTATACTTTTACAACTTGGGTGGGCTTGGGCTTTTCTTTGGGCTTTCTTTTTGCCTATTAGATTAGCTCAAGCCCATTGACTATTCTTTTAACTAAACAACACCACTTTTACAAAAATAATAAAACACAAATGACCATCACTTTTTATAAAAGCTAACAATATATATATATATATATATATATATATATATATATATATATATATATATATATATATATATATATATATATATATATATATATATATATTGAACGGCATGAATGCCAAATATTAATTCTATGTATAGTTAGCATTGATGGGTATGGGTTGGGTAGCAGTTTTGGTTTGGAAATCATTTTCGGTTTGGCTCGGTTTTGAATCAAATTGCAACGAAACATCATATGTATACTGATCATAGCAAGGAATTGAAAGTTACTTAATTCGTCTCATAAAACTTCCCGATAACCTAGAGGCATTTGTGACGTGTACAGGTGATTTACGCTTGACCCATATATCTGCAAGACAAAAATTGGCAATTTATTTTCAAAAGTAATTGCAGACAAGATGCACACATCGAGCCTAATACTCTACTTGTAGCAAACCTGGATCGAAACAGGAAGTAAGTCCATTCCAAAACTACAATGAAATAAGTTGCCAAATCAAGAGAAGGGAGATATATAAACCTTGTAATTGGCCTTCCAATGTGAAAACTGGTTCGAGCAGCCACTACATTGTGAATGTTACCAAGGGATCGGTGTTTCTTATTGCACCTATTATAGGAAAAAAATACACAACGAATAAATTATTTAAAAAAACCTTGAAATTTACTAAAAAAACATAGAACAATGGAACATAGAACAATGAACTCAAAAAGCCAAATTTTAGACCTACATGTCAGGCTGCCAGCACAGTCAATTAATTTATAGAAAAAACAATCTGCAAATTCATTATTTAAAAATGCAGACCTCTTATGCTAGTAAAACTATGAACAAACAAATTTATCAAAATGCATCATGAATCTATAAATGATCATATATAGGTTATTCAATATTAAAGGGAATAATGGTGGCAGGCGGTGAATGGAGGAACGCTAAACTTATAAAGTACCTGTGGTCAACTTAGGTGATCACCTATGTTTCACACGTTTTAGTTCCTTAAGCAATATAAACAGAAGTTATGATGAAGATGAGCTTTACCAAGTCATTTTTTTACCAGCTCAAAATAAAACAAAAAAACTCATTGTCATTTGATCATACATTCTCCTGGCATAAAAAAGGTCGACTGCACCAATACTTCATTCTCCATCTAATAATGAAATAAACATGACTAAAGAAAAACATGAAGTCTTTCTATTAATGAAATATTTTAAAATATAATTCAACTTGTAAAGATATTAATAAAGTATAAATTTCTGTAATACATAATAAAATTCAAGTAACAAAAAAGATGTTTGTACCTCACATCGAGAGCTCATGAAGTCTTTTGTTTCTTTGTAACTTTATTGTGTTCATCTTGTTCATTCTTTTGAATCTTAACAGATTTTGATGATACATCTACTTCACGATCTTTGTCCTTGAACCAAGTTGTTGCTGGAATATTGTCGTTAATATAAATCTTTGATGCCTTTTTTATTATTGCAAATCGCTGCGTACCCATAAAATGTAAAATTAAAGGTAAAGATTATTTTTTTAGTTCATATTAAATTCATAGAGGTGCACCAAATTATCCAAAGTTTTCATCCCAAGAGACGTCATTTAAAGTTTTAATACTTCAGCAGCAATGGACATAGCATCAAAGTTGGGAAACTTAAAAAAAACATGCCCTTGGTAAATTCTAAAATACTAACAATACATATGGTGATATATCTCCCTTGATCAAAATACCTTCCATCAATTTCTCAACTTTATTATTGCACGTAATGGATTGAGCCTCTGTGTGGTAAGTGCGAATGTATTGATATCTTCTTCAGCCTTATCTTTAAATCTCCACTCGAACTCTTGCACCATTTTTCCTATTCCTATGCAATAAATCAACATTTCTTAGAGAACCGGCACACACCCTTTTTCCTCCTCCATATGCCACTATTCTCTACATACCAATGGTATCATTTTCCTTCATACCAATGGTATCAGGATTATACTCTTTAGGATTTTCCCACACATTCTTCTCCATGTTACATCCATAAATGTTTACCGCTAAGTGCCAAAAAAATATCAAAACTTGTTAGGATTTACGAAAACGTTACCTTGTAAGGTGCATGAAGGGAAGGGTCACAAAATATATAAAGAAATATGAGACAATTAGTGTTATTGTGTAAATTTCTAAAGGAGCACAACCTCAGTTCCAGCCAGGACATGTACCCTCCTAATACTGTGTCTTCGTACACATGTCTTAATGGAATTATTGGAACATGACTGAGCCTTCTCAAGGTTTCGTGAAAAATAGAGATAATTATGGCAGCTGAGATAAATTTTCCTCTGAGATCTTGTCTGACCCACAAACACTTTGGATGTCCTGGCATAAAAGATCCTGAATTGGAAGAATGTGAATTAGACCATAACAATCTTTACATATATATAGAGTAAACTCCAAAATACATCCATGTGGTTTGCCCAATTTCGTACCATACATCCTTTTTTTTTTTTTTTTTTTTTTTTTGAGTTTTATACATCCTCCGTTAGTAAAAGTCAAACACAATACATCTACGAGGACGAACGGTGCAAAGATTGTGTCGTTAAATTGGACACGTGGCAGTTATCTATTTTTAAGCAAGGGTATTTTAGTCCTTTTATCATAAACACAAATACAAAACACAAACACAAATCAAACACCTACCAATATCTTATCCACACATATCCACACAAAACCCCACCACACACAAAAAATAGATCTGGAAATCCATAATCCATATCGATCTATCAATAAAAAAAAACACATTTGATGAACAAATGTTAACATCTTCAGTTATCATCCAAATCGATCCATCATCACTAACCTCTCACAAATAACACAAAACTCACACAACACAAACAAAACCCAGATCCATAACAATCGGATCATCAACCTATCAAAAAACAACAATCACAGATCCAACTAAAAAAAACTCACCACTACCAAAATCCAAATCAATCTATCATCAAAAAACTCACTCTTCAAGTTGAGAAAGTAACTTTTAAACCGGTGGTTGCAATTCGCAAGTCATAAACACATTTAACAATTTTTAAAAACCTCGTTTGCCAAAAAAAAAGGATTAGTCTTCATGATTTGCAGTTGTTAACATTTTAAAGAACCAACACCACTCATTTTGAAACACCTTTAATTGTTGAAATCTTTGTACAATTACACTTGATTCAACAACAGACTCTAAACCTCACCAAGATTCAATAACGCAGCCATCGTAATTCATAAACCTCACCAAGATTCAACATCTACCCATCGACACTCAACCACAACAAGCCCACATCTTTCTCAAAAAAATTAAACGAAAAAAAAATGAAATAAAAATAACAAGATCTCAGGTTTGGTTTTCGAAACACTCAAAGATCCTTAAAGATCCAACAAAACCTTCATTGATCTTGGAAAAAACAAAACTCTAAACCACCTACCTGGTTCGAGACTCACAAACAAGATTCCATCAAGTTGTTGTTTTTCTTCTTTATTTTCATGGGTCAAAGACAAGAAACAGGAATCACAAGAGATGAGTTTGTATTTGTTGCTTGGATTAAATAATACATGGATTTTGGGGCTGGGATTTTCGGTGTTAAGGATTAGTGTAGATTAGTTTTTGATTTGTGTTTATGATTTTGATTTGTGTAGAACCCCAATGATTTTGATTTGTGTAGATGAGAAAGATGAGTTTTTGATTTCTGTTGGTGTTTTGATTTTGGTTGTTTGACTGGAAATAGTAGTATAAGAGTATTAAAAGAAGAGTAAGTGAGTATGTGTGGGTGTTAAAAGGACTAAATTACCCTTACTTAAAAAGAGATAATTGTCATGTGTCCAAGTTAACGACACAATCTTTGCACCGTTCGTCCTCGTGGATGTATTGTGTTTGACTTTTACTAATGGAGGATGTATAAAACTCAAAAAAAAAATTTGGATGTATGGTGCGAAATTGGGCAAACCACAGGGATGTATTTTGGAGTTTACTCCATATATATATATAGTGTTTTCTCTTGATTTCATCACAACATCACTTAAGTTGGGTTCACGTTGATATAAGCATTTTCTACATCATATTTTTAGGTGATTTCATTAACTAACAAATTAGCTATAGATTCAATAATGGTTTAATTTAATTCACCATTAAAATGCGTTTCACTATGCATATATTAGTTCCACTACCCAAATTTTGAAAAAATAATAACCAATATGGTGTATTTTTAAGTGATTTTTAATGGTTTCGCATGTAAGCTTAGATGTAAGACAGCCCCATATTCACTTTTCCATATATATATATATATATATATATATATAATATATATATATGTATGTATATATATGTATGTATGTATATATATATATGTATTCTCGATCATGATATCTCTATGGACATGTTTCTTCTGAAAAAAATTCCAAAATTGATAGTTTAAGAGAAGTCTAATAGAATTTATACATACCTACATCTGTAATGAGTTTCAAAATTCTTTTCGCTTGCACATATGTGGCAAATAGTTAAGAACATTCAAACGGCTTAAATCAGGCATAGGCTAGTCAGTTGATTGTTAAACAGGAACCTATACACAAATCAATCAGAAAATGTAGATGAAATGTATAATGTAAATACACCAACGAAATGGTTTTCAGATTCATACATTTCAAAAAGACCATTGAGGCTGTTAATGCTGGAAGGGACTGTTCCAGATAAAGCGTTTCTATCAAGATGCCTGATATCACACGGAAAACGCCATTTAGATACAATGTTTTTACATTTGGGGTTTATAGATAGTATAGAAATATGATCATCATTAGTACTTACACAACTTCTAAAGATTCCACAAGCCCAAGACCGAAGGAATGGAGCCATTAAACTGGTTGTTCTCTAATAGACTGCACCAAAAAATAAGGCATAAAGTAAGTCAAGTTCTTGTTATTAATATGTTTTTAAGGGAGGATTTTTTTTTCGTATTTAGAAACATACAAATGACTTAAAGTCATATTTGAGTCAAAGAGTTCTTCTGGGATGTGGCCCTTCCAATTTCATCACTTGCTAAATCACCAGCTAAATGGTTCCTAACCAAATGCTAACAAAAGTTATCTTTACTGTTTGCCTATTATAAACTTCTTCACTGCAGCTTCCTTTAGTGAGCAGACTTTATAACAGATGTGGGGGAAAAGCTTAATAATCGGAACTAAACTGCTTGCTCAGTTGCTCTAATCTCAAATATAAAGGACATGATTTAAAAGTAGACAGTTAGCAAGATTTACGTTGTAAAAGCAATTTTCCTGTGTCTAACGGCGATCACATTCCTTTTTCATTTTTCAAAGCTAAGAACTCTAATGCAACAAAATCAAAATTTAACCACAGATCCCAATAGTTGTAGAAAATGAGACATAATGTTAACTTCAAAAGACCACCTACGGGATATTGCGTTCAAGCAAATAGTATAATCCATCACTACCAGTATATAAAGAAAACCACTGGTATGCATATAAATTAAAATTCTGATATGCTACACATTACTCGTGAGCACAAAAATTATGAGAGATTCATAATACCTTTGGTTGTTTGTCTTCAAAGAAAATATCCAATTATTTTGAAGAACTATATCCCTAGGCTACTAACTTTGCTACTTCAAATTCATCATCATTAGATGTATTCTCTTTGTCATCACTCACTAAAATATATGATTTTTCATAATTCTGTGCAAGTTTAGAAGACAAATGTTCCTTATGAATAAAGCAGATTGGCTATTGTTTGTTAAATAAGCAAATAAAGCACCAAAAACCCTAAAGTAGAGTGGATTTTCAATCCAGAAAATTTGAACAAATTAAAGAGGGAAGAAAAAAAGTACCTAGCTAATCACTAAATTAAACCCTAACTTGAAAAAGGTGTTACAATTAAGGTGCGTTTTTTTCCCCAATTTACACTCAGGTCCCTAACTATTAAAAACGAACCATTAAGTACATGTGTATCTTGGTAGTTTTTCTCTATTGAATTACAAAAACGAAAATCTTTTCAATTTTTGAAAAATACAGAAATAGTTATACTTTTTAATTAAGCATAATTTAAATAAATAAACAATAATTTAAAAAATATTGTGGAGTACTTAATAAGGGAAAGTTGAGTTTTTTTAAATGAAAAAGTCAGCACTTGGAATTTTGTTTTATTATATAAAAGATATCCCTCATTCTCAGTCTCTTATATTTTTATAAAGATTCAAGTAACCTATATGCTTGTTTCAAAAATCACGAATCTGAAATTATGTATCACTAATTGTTGGATATTTTAGTGTAATTGGATTAACTTGTTTGACCAATTTAATCATAATAAAACATCATTTAGGTTTGTAGGTGCGGAGTGCACGCCTACTTGAATTTATTATGATCTTAGGGGCGAAGACCCTAAGGGACGGGGGTCCTGGGGCAGCGCCCCTAGGACCAGGGTCCAAGGGGCAGCACCCAAAAGGCGTGCACTCCTTGAAAAAGTTCCTCAGAAAATTAAATTTTGGAAATTAAGGGACTAATTTTGACAACTTTGAAACATTGAAAAAACCGCCCAAAAGGCGGTTATTAGTGCCCTAATCCCGGTTTCATATTTTCATACGTTTTGTTCTTGGTAAAAAACGCTCTCTGATTCATCAATCTTAAACAAAACATATAAAACGTTCTTAATTTCTGAATTGTATCCGATTGAATAATTCGGGAGAACCACGGAATTGATTCGATCTGAAAGTGTTCACGCCTTTCAAAGATTCAAACAATATCCAGTTGTGTTCGTTTATTCTGTATATCCCCTACACTAATTTATGATTTTTTTTTATTTTTTATTTTTTTTTTCTTCTCTTCGTTGCGGACATAGCCTCATACAATTGTTTAAAACTCAAACAGGCTCATTCTCGTCTTGTATATCCTTGATTCCTTGTACATGTTTTTTCTTTTCCAATCAATTATAAATGAAGAAGCACTATTGTATTTTCATCACTCTAAAACTGTGGAACTATTCTTTAAGTTTTCTCACTTTGGTAAAACTTAATTTTTATTATCTTTTCAATTTCGCTGTAACATGAAAAACATTACTATTCTTTAAAATCTCATGAACTTGTAACAAGTATTTTTCACTTTCTTAATAATTATAAAGCACTCAAGAAGTCAAGAAGTTAGTTAATTTAATTGGTTTATTTTTTTAAAGGTTTGCTTCAGCGGTAGAAATCCTATTTTACAAATCCTATGCCCAGGTTCGAACCTGGAGAAAACCCAACACAAGAAGTTACTCAAATTAATTGGTTTATTTTTGTTGTGTTACTATGTATTTTATAGGTTTATTTAGGATAATGATATAAGAGATGAAGAACAAGGATAAAATGGGTAATTTAGAGCTAAATAATAATTATCATTAGTTTTAGGAATTTATTTTATACATAAATCAATTATTTGGGTATATATTCAATATTTAATATTTTGGAAGGATATATATGTAATTATTAGTTTAAGTAGGATATATATGCAATTGCCCCCATAAAATATGTTTATCATACGTATTTACGAAGCGCGTGTTTATAGTAACGTGACAATATTTTACCAATGTTTAACATTTATATACTTTAATTACCCGCAATCATAAATTATAGTGACCTGAAATAGCGATAACGATTTAAAAATCTATAGAACTTAACACGTTATAATTAAGTGCATAAACTTGATAGTATATATTTGTCACATCTGGTTGAGAAAAGCATTTGTGGTGTTTTTAAAACAATTAGACGAATATTCATGCAAAGCGACGGTGTATAGCGGTAAATAATTATACTTGCGAACTTGTGATTCTGGTGTGACCTTTGATGCAGCCGTGTGTTTAATTTTTTAAATTGATGCAACCGGTGGCAACCGTGTGACCCTAAACGAATAGGGAGGCAAACCGGTTTTTTTTTTTTTTTTTTTTTTTTATTTTTTTTTTTTTTATTTTTAATTCATAAACAACGATGCATGCCTCTTATTTCTACATGTAGTGTAGATTCAATTTCGTTTTAATCTTTTATCAATCAAATTACAAAGTGTGCTTACCCAAAAGAGAGAAAAAAAAAAAAAATTAGTATTCTTGTTTTGATTGTTGCTTGTTTCCAACAGTCACAAATAACGACCATTTTTTTTACTGGAAAGTGAAAAGCGTGTAAAAAAAGTTGTGTGGAATAGTGTGATAAAACGGTCATATTTAATTCTGGTAAAAACTTCGGTTGCAAATTTAGTCCTTATAGCTACAGTGATATGACATGTAGACATATTACCCGGGAACAGTGAAATGACAATACTACCCTCAGTGACAAGGCACTTAACGATCGAAATAACGAAAGTTAGCTCTCGGTGGCTAAAAAAAAAAAAAAACACTAAGGGGTGCACTTCATCAAATAGAGAATACTAATTTTTTTTTTTTTTTTTTTTTTTTTTTTTTTTTTTTTTTTAGTATTCTCTATTTGATGAAGTGCACCCCTTAGTTTTTTTTTTTTTTTTTTTTTTTTTTTTTTTTTTTTTTTTTTTTTTTTTGCAAAATAGCCACCGAGAGCTAACTTTCGTTATTTCGATCGTTAAGTGCCTTGTCACTGAGGGTAGTATTGTCATTTCACTGTTCTCGGGTAATATGTCTACATGTCATATCACTGTAGCTATAAGGACTAAATTTGCAACCAGAATTAAATATGACCGTTTTATCACACTATTCCACACAACTTTTTTTACACGCTTTCCACTTTCCAGTAAAAAAAATGGTCGTTATTTGTAACTGTTGGAAACAAGCAACAATCAAAACAAGTTGGACAAACAGGAACC
>CP139505.1:146730398-146764729 GCA_021014915.2 Artemisia tridentata subsp. tridentata
AACCTTGTTCTTTTTGTCACACATTTGTGAGACACTAAATAGGTTATACTTAAGCTCTTGAACATAGTACACATCATCAAAATCCAATTTACCGGTTTTAAGAGTACCTTTACCAAAAATTATGCCTCCAATTCCTCCCCCAAAGGTAACATATCCTCCATCTAATGATTGAAAGTCTGAAAGATAAGACATGTTGCCTGTCATGTGCCTTGAACACTCACTATCTGAATATCCTTGATCTTCATCATCTGCTTGTGAATGTCCCTGCACATAATTAAGGAAATTAGTATCCTTGGGGAACCCAAGCCATTACTAACTTGAGTTTGCCTCGTGCATCAATGTAATTAAATCTTTTGAGAACAGTTGATGCACCATTGGATTTAAGAGGTCTCCAAATCTAACATGCTGAGGCCTTAACAACATTAGCCCTCTTTTTCCTAGCAGTATATTTAATGTTGCCAGTACCCTTTGGCATCCAAATTTGTTTTTGTATCACTGCTCTTGTTGGAAAAGGCCTTTTAGCAGTTGTGGGTGCATGTTTGAAAGTCGTTTTTGCACTTTGGACTGCTGGTTTTGGGTTAACAGAGTTAAATGGTCTGGCAGTAGTAACTGCTTGTCTAGCAGTAGAAACTCGTTTTGGGCCAGACTTTAAGAAACTTGCTCTGGGTGTTGTTCTAATAAAATTAGAGTGACTTTTAGTTGTATTCCTTTTTAAATTCATCCTATCGTTTGAATACCCAGATACCCTTAGGTTGCAGAAGGCTGCAAGATGGTCAAAATCTCCACAAACGAAACAAGCTTTGTTATAGAAGACAAAGTCATCACTTAGTTGGTGAGACTTGAGGTCATTCCAATTTCGTTGGTTACCTTTAGGCTTGTTTGTGGTTCTATATTGTTCACAATATCTTACTGGTTGCCTAACATGTTTAACATTTGTTTTAGGCTTAACAGTATCATTCTTGATCACCTTAGGAACACTTGTTCCTTTTGCCTTAACAACATCAGGTTTAGACATAACCTGTTCTTCTTCATCATCATCAGATTTTCAGTCCTCAATGATTAGAACATCTGATTTTCTACCAGAGGACACCTTGTCCTCAGGAAGTGAAGTATCACTTGAACTCTTAAGGGGTTCACTCACTTCTTCAGGCTTATCAACAACAACATTTTCTTTTCGCTTAATACCATATTCTAACTTTGGTAGTTGAAATTCAGACAAGCCTGTATGCTCTAGGTCTATCCCTGGGGGTGCAGGAATTCATTTGTAAGGAGGTGGCACATTCTTATATCCTAACCCAGACTTGGCTTTGTTGATCACTTGACATTCAATTATTTTGTTTACACCTTTAGAGGCATAGTCTAATGTTTCTACACTTAATCAAATGTTTTCTTTAGCTTTCTTAATCCTATCCAACTCAGCTTTCAGATTACTAATGTCAACATTTTGAATTAGTATTTCCCTGTTAAGAAGGATTTTGGCATCAGTAAAAGTAGCTTCATTGGTCTTATAGTGTATAATCTGCTCTTCTAGGATAGCTAAACCTCTCTTATGATTCCATAAGTTATTATTGGTTTTGTCTAGTTCTATCCTTTGTTCATCATAATGTTTTCTTAAAGTTTCAAGTTCTTTAACAGCATAGCAAGTATTTGAACAAACTTTATCAGATTGTACCTCAGTAGTAGAGAAGGCCATGAGTGCCATCTGAGTAGAAGCTTCTTCTTCATCTGCCATGAAACTCCAATCAAATCCTAAGCCATCAATAGCTACCATAGCTTTTGAGTTTGGCTCAGTGGTCTCCACAGACTTGGACTTGCTTCCATAACCTTTGCTCTTGCTATCTTGCTGCCTAGGTCTTCTGCATTCCCTTGAGAAGTGCCCCATCATGTGGCAGTTGTAGCATTCTATCTTTGATTTGTCAAAACCAGCAGTATCATTGCTGTTGATAGTGATTTTCTTCCCTGTTCTTTGATAGAATTTCTTAGCCCTCATGCTAAGAAGATAAATTTGCCATTTTAGGTCCATTTCCTCCAAATCACCATCATTGATTTCCTGGAGGTCTTCATGAGCAAGCATAGACCCATCATTCTGGCTTGTTAGGAAGGCACAACAAGTTTTCTCATCCATAATACCAATAGTACTGCTTGATGAACTAGCAGTACTAACTCCCACATCAATCTTCACATCTTCAACTGGATTTGAGTTACTAGGAGATGACACAAATGCCATGTTCCCAGTACTTGAACTAAATCCTCCAGTCTTCTTCACATCTTGTTCCACAATTTTGAAGTTGCTATACAAGTCCATTAGGTTCATGGTGTCAATGTCTGGCTTGTTTTTCCAGACAACAACATGCATAGCCCACTCTTTAGGTAAGCTTCTCAGAAAATTGGAATTTAGATCTTCTTGAGGTATATCCACCCCAAGAATAGCAAGTTGGCTCACAATCTTCTGAAGCCTGTTAAACATGTGGTCTAATGATTCATTGCTTGTTGAAGAGAAGTTTTCAAAGTTCTGCTTGAGAAGAGTCTTCTGGGTCTTCTTGGTGGCTTCATTCCCACCATACCTAACAACAATGGCCTCAAATAATGACTTAGCATCTTTGAACTTGCTGAAGTTTAAAAGTTGATTATTTGGAATGGTCATCATCAGCACAGTTATCTCATCCTTACCCTCAACTGTTGATGTAGTGGTTGTAGGCTTGTAAGTGTTTCCTTCTTCAATAATTTCCCAAAGTGTATAGTCTTGCACTTGGAAATATTGCTCTATCCTTAGCCTCCACATATCAAACTCATTCTGCTTGAGCATTGGCAACTTTGCAGCAACATTCGTTTGAATAGACTCCATGTCCATTTCTTCTTCTAAATCAAAAGTATCAACCTGAGCTCTGATACCAATTGAGAGGATCAATCAGCCCTTTACCACTTGTGAGGATTGATTAATAATACACTCTTAGAATGTTAGTCCTTTGTAACGTGTGTATATGATACTTTGAGTGAATATGATTAAGTATGCGGAATCTACTTAACCACACTTAGAAGAATATAGGTTTGAGGATAATGGAACAGTGGTGGTTGTTTGTATTGTATAATGAACACACAATGTTAACACCAAACGATTCAATATTATTGAGAATAATACGAGTGATCTTCACTATCACTAGGGTTACAAAACCTTGAATCTTTGTTACAAAGAAAAACAATTACTGATATGTTTTTCTTACTTTCTAACTTGTTCACTATTCAATTCACTTAGACACACTCGACTAGACTTTTTTTTTTTTTTTTTTTTTTTTTATCTTTATCTTTAGCTAAGATCTCCCTTTTATAGTCCAAAGGAGATCTTTACAATATGGATAAGTCTTGTCAACTACTTGATTGTTATATGTGTCAGTAACTAAGATACAACATGTTCTGTGTTTACAACTTGTTGACTGATCACTTATCTAAGATATTATCTACCGTATATATTTGATTTTTATACACAAATATCTTTTTCATACTTATCCATTCAGCAGTAGAATACGCGATATTTATCCATTCAGCAGTAGTATGAGTCACTCCAACAGCAGTATCTGATACACTAGCAGTAGTATTCTTGCGATAGTAGAATCTCTAACACTAGCAGTAGTATGGAATACACTAGCAGTAGTATTGACACTTGGAGTATTTTCCTTTATGCACCAGCAGTATTAATCTTCAAAACATTTAATTCCCAACACATGTCCACCAACATTTCCCGTTGGTGGTGGTGGTTGAGGTGCGGCAATTGTCGGCTCGGACCAAGCTCCCAATGTCCTGTTCCTCCTATCCAACGCTTTTCCAAAACTCTTATCATCCCAAGTCTCACTCTCAATCGGACCCGAACATTTATCCAACTCTTCATCCTCAAAATATCCTAAATTTCTTGCCAACATGGTCACATAATGACCTCCACAAATGTCACTCTTATCCTTAAGCCCCGGTGCTCTCCTAGAAAGATATTCGGCTATGATCCAAGCCGCATTACCATTCTTATCCTCCTCTAGCAATTTCATCACCCACAAGTCGGTTGATTACACTTATCTCTACTACCCGTCCTGTGCAAAACTCCCCAAGCTATCAACTTTTGTAAAACCTTCATCAAAGGATTCCTTAACTTGGATGAATTTCTCCTTGAGCACCCCGAATCACCAACTCTATTCCAATAAGCTGGAATACCATCATAATCATTATGATACCTTACCAAGCTCACAAAATGAGCTTCAAACAACCTATGTTCAATCTCATGTTGCTCATACAAACCAAGAGCAAACGCAAAACCCGGCAAAGTATACGCATGCTCATTCCCACATAACCTAAACCAAATACAAGTCTCCCTCACAAGATCAACCACTTTCCTTTCAAAATAGAAGGTTGAAAAGAATTCCAAACACCATTCTCTATACACATTATCATAAATACTAAAAGCTCTTTCCCATGAAAAATCTTCAAAAGTATTCCCATCACCAGGATACACATATGTCATCTTCATCATGTCCCTCAGCTGATTCTCACACTCATACTCCGTAAACAAATCCCAATTAATCAAACGCGGAACAACAATATTCCTAACCTGCAACTTGGAAAGGCGTTCCCTGTAGGCATGCTTTTCTTCCTTCTACAATTTACTGAACTTGAGATTCTCATTACTCACCGGCTGAAGATTATATGTAACGCCCCGTGACCAAAAACGACCAAAAACGTGAAAATTTCTCGCAACAACACACCCAGAAACTGACATCCGGTTACTCTTTTACGAGCTGACAAAAATCAGTACACATTCAGCCATTGAGGCTATTTTTAGATGAAAGTAGACTCAAATAGCTTCAAAACGATAGGTCATACGTGTTGGAATATGTGAACTATAAATAAATCATAAACACATAGTATCATCAAAAGCACGCAGCGGAATAGATCTACAAGAACATGTAATTAATTAAACATAAATAGATACGTACCTTAATGATTCCTAGCAAGAACAAGGAATCACGTGCTCCAAGAACAATATAAACCCTAATAGGGTTTTAGGATGGATCGACAAGGGTAAGTAACACTTCCAAGATTACAAGCTAAAGTAAGCTTGTCACTCGTTCCTGTACACACGTATTACTAGCGTCTCAAAGTGAAAAGCTAGGTTCATGTATCACAAATAAATATCACAACACCTAGGGTTTGATGTTCTAGATACTACATGATCGAATCCCACTAACAAAGGAGCAAGTTAATTTTACATGCATATACACATATGCATGCAAAAGCAAACACGTACATAATAACAATATGCACACACGTACATAATAATAATGCACATGATGGCATCATTAATTCTTTTCTGTATTGATGGCGTGTCAGTGGTAGAAAGAGTGTACCGATTGAAAAACAATCGGTTTTAAGGGATTAATATTCTTGTCGATCGAATATTGAGCAAAAAGTAATCGGTTAGGGATATTCACCTTGTGTCCACCGATTATATTAAGCTTTGAGGGGTTTATATACACTCCAAACTTGCTCTCCAAGTTTGAGTGCAACACCTCCTCAAATTTCAAGAATCGACATTTAACCCCTTTCATTTTCCTTGTTCGATCACATAAATATTTGTGATTTAATAATTAATCATAAATCATTATATTAATTATTAATACATTGAGACTCATACGTAATGTGTGCAATCCCGAAGTCTCGGGTTCGAAACCAGACATACAAATATTAATAAATAATCCATAAACTCTAACAGCTCCCACTTGGATATTCATTAATATAGTAATGACATGGGTCAGTCTAGCTTAACCTTCCCAATGCCTCCAGCCTGAACCGAGTTGTGGTTCTCCTGGAAAAACCACGTGATGATATTATCATCATACTTATCCTTTTGTTTCTAATACCGCGTTAATATGGATATGGATCTTGGTCATTCCATAATTAACATTTAGTTTCTCGTTTATACGTAATTGAACAAGATTACCAAAACATCTGAACGTCTTCCAGATAGACTTTGGGCGTGGCCACGCAAACATCTTGTCAATCCTACGAGTGGCCAAGCAGTATTAAACTTCAACACAAAGTTGAAGGAACAAATCCTTTATTGACTGCGAGCATAACCCTCGAACTTCGCATCATTTCTGAAAATAGCCCTTATAACTACCTTTTACGGTTAGCGTTAGACCACCTTACAGAAAATAAGCTACATCCTCGGCAATTATCTGTCATCTCAAGTCTAAGGATAAATATTCATGATATACTTGATGACGACGATCCATAAAGTATAATCATGCGGTTGGGATAAGTCCTATATTCAATTTATCCAATATTGAATATCATGTGACATTGGTGTCTCAACCTACAGTCCATTCTACCAATCCTCACATTTGTCTTAGTTCAATAATATTCCCATATTATTAATTGACAACGGACTATTTAGAATAAAATATAATAATTTTACTCATGGATTTAAACATGCAAATATAGGACACAAATATTAATAATGAGAATAAACGTTATCCGCGCTTTATTCCATTAGTATAATATTGCTTTAATATCCCTTATCCAAATACTAACTAGATCAATGCATGATAATTCTCATTAATGAATTATGCCACAAGTCATGTTCCACATACTTGTTGACAAGGCATAAATCAACTAATGTTGATCTATCGGAATTTTGAGAATACTTATTTCAATAATGAAATTCTTGTATGCTTTCATTCATCTATCTAGATATTGACACATACTTCATAAAATACGTGACATCCTCATCCACGAATTTATGATAATTAAACTACCAAACCTTGTAGTTAAAGTATTCTAATTCTTTATGTATAATGCAACTATGCTCATGTTGAGCATAACTAGTATACATGGTCTCCTAATAAGGATGAGCTCCCACCATGACTAGTATTGAGTGTCATCTCAATCTTACTAGCATCATTGTATCAAACAACAATATGCTCTTTTAAAGTTCCGTAAACTTTAATATTCATCTTGTAATGTTTGATATCTTCAAATCCTTCAAGATTTGACCACTATATCAATCAAGCAATAACTTGCCATATGGTTCATATTTAGAATTTTGGAGCAAATCCAGGCTAAGGATGTAAATTCTAAACCATATCCATTACACTTATCTATCTAATAGTTTCAATTAGATATTAATGTTGTCAATCATCTTGCATCCAAGCATGACACAACAAGCAACATGATGTACATGAAAAATCCTTGTTTCAAACTTGGATTTGTTCATGTCATATCTTTCCAAAGATATGTTTCTATCTAGTTCTTCTAATAGAATATCATGTTCTTTTAGAATTAGTTATTTTACCGCTTATGTTTATAATCAAATAAACATATATTTCAAGGTTTTATTTTCTATATGAAGTTTCATTCAAAACTAAAACTTAACATATAAATGTTAATGGAATGTTACTTCCTATATGTTATTCAACATATATGAAATAAGAAAATAAATACATTACTCCTACTAGCTTTCAGGAATATTAAGAAATATCTTATTTTAACTATAAATCACAACTAGATTTAATAGCTAAAAATAAGTATATCTTTTTGATGCATGCATTAATCATTTACAAATGATTTGCACTTTTGTATACTACTACAGATTATTTGAATTCAAACACTCCTTTTAATTACTTTTCGTCCTCGCACAAGTAATTATCTAAGAAAGAGTTTTGATATTCCATTATTAACTTCATATAAATGAAACTAATAATGACAATCATAATCTTTATATATTTAATGTGTTTAGAAAGAATTTCAATCCCATTTAATTGCTTAATTGTGATTGATAATCTTTTCACATATTAAATATGTATACAAATTTGTCCATTATGATTTCTACACAAAAATTTAAATCTCTAGGATTTTCATTTCCATTGTAGAAATTCATTTTCATTCTATAGTATTACTATAGAGTTTTAAGATCAACTACGTTTCCAAACTAGTTATCTTTTTGGACTGCATCTAATTATTCATAGTATGAGTAATTTGCCAAATAACATTTGCAATTTATTAACAGGCATATCACTATCCTGTAACTCATAACCCTCAACATATTCTACAAATATTTGAGATACCCTTGTGGATCTATGAATAAGAATTCCATCATCTTGAGATTTAACACTAACATGTTAAATCCTCATTATGATTTTTCTAGCGTATTTAGAAGATTATGTATCTTGTAATTTTTATCTTTTGAAGATAAAACTCCCACTCGCCTTTTGCAATTTATAGATTACCTATAAATGCTTAGCAAATAGAGCAACACAAAACTTGTTCTCTTTTTGGGACCTTACAAATACAAATTGACAGTTCCTAACCTTAATTTGTCAATAACCTACCCAACAAGTAGTTCAACAAATTCTGAACTTCAATTTTAAGACTTAATGTGATTCAACACATTCCATAATCAATGGTGTCTTATTAATCTTCTAGGTTGGAGTCTAATTTGAGTATATCCAATTCATACTCAATTTTCTAACCTTGATATCTTTTAGGAAGATTAGAAGATATAGTTATCTTTAATCAAACAATTTTTCAAGAGTTTGATTTTCCTAAATGAACATACCATAAACTTATGTATTTCATTAGGATTAATATTGTAAGTTAATCTTACAATATATAAGATAAATATATTTCGTTTTGGCTTACCTATTTACCAACTATGTCAATTTAATGGTACAATAGATTTCCAAGCCAATTGCATAATTTATAACATAAGTGTCTTATTGTCCAAGCCACTTAATATCTATGTCTTACTAAAAGGACATAAACTGTTATAATCCCAATTTACGTTACACATCATTGATTAACTCAATGACTTCTTGTATATGTCTTAATTAAAAAACATAACAATTATAACATCTTACTTTGTTATAAGTCTTATAATGATAAGAGACTTCATGTTTATATCATTACAATATATAAACACGTATAACTAAAGTAATTATGAACACCTCAACTTGGTTTCAATAGTATTTCAAGTTAATTTATTACTTCATATATTTATTTCATTCCAAGAATACATAAACATCTAAATATGAAGTAGTATAAGATTACTTCATTTATTTATGTCATTACAACAATACATAAATATTCATGTTTGAAGTAGTCTTATAATCATTTTGACACTTGTTCTAATAATTATCTAATTTAAGAAACTTGTAAATTAACATAGTTTCATTTCATCAGCCGAGGCTGATAATGATGAAAGTATGTAATTTACCTTGTCATTAATATCTAGTAATGAAAGTAGATATTAACTTCAAGTGTTCCATAAATTAGAATGTGTATAAAACACATTAGAACATTGATCTCTTACCTTACAGTCAAGAGAACCCTATAAATCATATTCCTTTATGTTGTTGCTTGCACACAATACAGATTTCTCCCACTTGTGCATGGAACAACATTACGTATCGAATAACCAACACGTCAATAGTTTGCTTATTTGATCAATATGATTGTGTCATAGATATAAGTAGATATAGAATCACCTCGTCTAGTAAGGAAACGTACACGACTATCCTTAATACCATAAGTGTCTATATTTGGAAAGTAATCATCTCAAGAAATTCTAGAGATAATCCGGGAAACTACCAAGACTTGTAGCTCCCACTGAATTTAAGATCACTACATGAACTTCATTATTCAGTAATTACAACACAATGCTCCCACTGGGTTTGACAACATTGTAAGTGTTGCATCACCAGTAAAAGCAAATGGTGTGCTGTTTACTTTCCTACACCTTTGATGAATCCCTTACGTAATACATACTAAGGTACTTCAAAGAATGTATTCTACTTTGTGAATGATGGAATATCCATCAATGCAATTAACTTGAAAGAATTGGGTATGCAATTTCTTCCTTAGTTAGGTCTACCGTCCCCATCATGGTAAGCAGCACCTTTAAATGGTTAAAGCATAATAACTAGATTAAATATTCTAGTTTGCCTTTCACCAATTATGCGGTAATTAGTCTAGCTTCTAATTTAATAACTCCTAACCATGCAATTTCGTAAGAAATTCGCCATGAGTTATTTCTTAGAATTTAGACCATTCTAATTATCCTATTATACCTTTCTCACTCATGAAAAGGAATAGGATTAAGTCTCACTTTTCTCACGGAAAGTGGACTCGGTTTATTCTTTTCAGCAAAAAATTGACTCTATCCAAAACCCCTACGGGTGTAGATCAATTTACTACTAAAAGAATATCTCATGTTTACGGTTTTAACGTTGCATTAAATACATTAAAAGAATTTTCAAAATTCAATTTAGTATTTTGATAATAACTTTTCAAGAAAATTAAACACCCACGGTAAATAAAATTTCACCATTTAATTTTCATTGAAAATTAGGATCCAAATTGACGTCGTTTCATCACATCAGCTGAGGCTGCTAGCAATGAAAGTACTCAATAAGGTAGAGCTACACTCAATTGCCAATATCCAATTGCAATTCCTAGAATCATGGGACTTACATTGTATTGCCAACATCAGTTGCAAAATGTAAGCATGTTTCATCCCCAAATCTTTATGCCTTGACGCCGTTTCATTACATCAGCTGAGGCTGCTAGTAATGAAAGTGCTCAATTAAGTTAACCAATTTAGAAACGTGTAAATTGACGCCGTTCCATCACATCAGCTGAGGCTGCTAGTAATGGAAGTGCTCAATTTACCCCTATTGATTTCATTCTTTGAATCATTACATCAGCTGAGGCTGCTAGTAATGATAGAATGTCATCTTAGGTGTTTCCATGTTAATTGGTCGGCATATCACTTAAATTTTAGGGTAATAAAATTTTGATGTGTTAAATCAAAAAATATGTACAAAGATGTCATGCATTCATCTTTGTATCATATGTGTTTTCAAAAACAAAACCGTTTACTCATTCATAGCTCAAATCATCAAATCTTTTAATTGAGGCGTTGAGTAAATTACAACATTGCCTTAAGATGCTTCGTATTTATCGTGGTGTACTTGGTAAGTCTAAAATTGACGCACAGGCGGGCGTAGGGACGACAGCCGCCGAAGCTGGTTAAAACCGTGCCCCTCTAAGGTCACAATTTAATGCGAACCAACTAGAACCCACTTTTTAGTTTGCCAATTTTAGGTCCGCCGCTTCGACCACTTAGTACAGTCGCAATCAATCAACTAAAAAAATATGATTTTCTTGCTAAAACAATTAATGTAGTAAATTAATTATTGCTAGTCTCGCCTGGGAGCCAATTACCGTGCGAAGCGAACCACTGTCGGCACATAAGACTTGGCAATAATTAAAATTACTACAAAGGTTTCATAGTTATTATTCTTATTTATTTTTATTTTGAAAATTACCCTCTTTTGTCGTTACAATCCATCATAATTATTAAACACAAAAGATCAAGTAATAACAAAAATAAATAAATACATAATAACAAATATATGATCATCCACGATATCATATAGCCACATGCAAACCTTTTTCAATAAATCCTATTAATAATTCTATGTGTAATTTAAATGTATGTAATTAACAAAACTCCCATTGGTTTTCGAGCTCATTGTGCCCAATGGACCACAGACGCCAAAAAAAAAAAAAAATTGGCCGCGTAAGTTTTGGTTAATTAGATACCACATTGCACATAACTTATTAATTAATATATATTGAGGTCTTCCCCAATTTAAGATTTATCTAAATCATGTAACAAACAATTCAATACAAAACCATACAAATCACACCACGACAAAATATGCAAAATTTTGTCATGGATACCATATTGATCACATAATCATGTAGCACATATTATTATGTCAATATTCATTGTACGCATCTAATTAATTAGTGACATCACATACGGTATTCACTAATTAATCCCTAAAAAATTTTCATGCAATCCTCGGGTTTCTCAAGTTTTAATTAAAAACCTAAAACCCTAATTTTAATTTAATATGGATCGAACCATATTAGGGTTTCACAAAAAAAAAAATAAACACAAACCCTAGTTAATAATTGCATGTATCTCTACAAGATCCAATTTTTAGGTTTAAGTAATTAATTACAAGTTCTAAACGAGGCTCATGATGCCACTGTTGGAATATGTGAACTATAAATAAATCATAAACACATAGTATCATCAAAAGCACGCAGCGGAATAGATCTACAAGAACATGTAATTAATTAAACATAAATAGATACGTACCTTAATGATTCCTAGCAAGAACAAGGAATCACGTGCTCCAAGAACAATATAAACCCTAATAGGGTTTTAGGATGGATCGATAAGGGTAAGTAACACTTCCAAGATTACAAGCTAAAGTAAGCTTGTCACTCGTTCCTGTACACACGTATTACTAGCGTCTCAAAGTGAAAAGCTAGGTTCATGTATCACAAATAAACATCACAACACCTAGGGTTTGATGTTCTAGATACTACATGATCGAATCCCACTAACAAAGGAGCAAGTTAATTTTACATGCATATACACATATGCATGCAAAAGCAAACACGTACATAATAACAATATGCACACACGTACATAATAATAATGCACATGATGGCATCATTAATTCTTTTCTGTATTGATGGCGTGTCAGTGGTAGAAAGAGTGTACCGATTGAAAAACAATCGGTTTTAAGGGATTAATATTCTTGTCGATCGAATATTGAGCAAAAAGTAATCGGTTAGGGATATTCACCTTGTGTCCACCGATTATATTAAGCTTTGAGGGGTTTATATACACTCCAAACTTGCTCTCCAAGTTTGAGTGCAACACCTCCTCAAATTTCAAGAATCGACATTTAACCCCTTTCATTTTCCTTGTTCGATCACATAAATATTTGTGATTTAATAATTAATCATAAATCATTATATTAATTATTAATACATTGAGACTCATACGTAATGTGTGCAATCCCGAAGTCTCGGGTTCGAAACCAGACATACAAATATTAATAAATAATCCATAAACTCTAACAATACGACCCATTTCGACTTACGGATTAAAAGATATGATTTTTTGAAAACTGCCCTGATAAACGTGACGCCGTCAGAAAAATGGTGACGCCGTCAGACCTTGACGGGCCAGAAAGTTTTTGGACAATTAAAAGGGGACGCCGTCAAGAAGGCCATCATGAACAAAACTGTTAAGCCTTGATAGGCCAGAGAATTTTTGGTGTTTAAAGGGTGACGGCGTCAAGGTGGTCATCAAGAACAAAACTGCAGTTTTTGACAGCAAAACACCCAATATTTTGACACCAAATCACCCATAACACTTAACCACAATATGACCATTTAAACACATACATAACTTGACATTCCTAATATCTTACAAA
Organism: Artemisia tridentata subsp. tridentata; assembly: GCA_021014915.2. NCBI lineage: Eukaryota > Viridiplantae > Streptophyta > Magnoliopsida > Asterales > Asteraceae > Artemisia > Artemisia tridentata. The sequence continues at coordinate 146,743,742 of CP139505.1, forward strand.
GTTGTTACTAGAAGATTTTGACCCGTAGCCTTCCAAAATGGGTGAGAACCCGTTTATACCAAACACCCCCTTAAATACCATTTCAACTACACACTTTTTACCCATAACCCTTATTCACTACATAACCCTTTAAACTCATTCATGACTTGACATTTCTAATATATTGCAAAGTTGTTAGTACAAAGTCTTGACCCGTAACTTCCCAAAATGGGTGAGTTTGGCTAAATGCCAAACACCCTTCTAATTACTACCATATTCACATAACAAAAGGACTTCTTGACATTTACATAAACTTGTCCAACGACCCAACTTAAACAATGATCATGAACGACGACAAGACCGCTAAATGACAAAATGACCATATGAAAGGAAATATACCCAAAACACGAAAAGACACGTCGGGGGCTTCCAACTTCAATATGCTTGGTCCAAAAGAACGGTCTTCTACTACAACTTCTTCTAGTATGAACTTCTACTACATAATCACTTAAATCTTTTCTTTACCTTTGCTAGATCCTTCGGTACCTATAAAGAAAAACATCACAACTAAACACGTAAGCGAAACGCTTAGTAAGTACATGGCAATAACAAGCTAACAATGTATGATATAAAATCATAACATAACCATAACTAGTCTAACTACTAGTTAAGCTAGCGATATAGGGGCACTTACCTCACGCCGACATAGTCGACCTTAACACAATCAACCCATAAGGTTGAACTTCACACAATCAACCCGTAAGGTTGAACTTCTTCCCATAGTTAGCCCAACGACTAACTAAACTAAGTCTAGTGATAGATCCATACTAGCTAACGCACCCTATACCCTATCCTTCACATTATCATGTAAACAAACATGATAAAACTAACACATAAACCATTATCATACCAAAATATGATAAAGCTAACAAAGACATGTTATAACCAATGTACTTACCTTGATTCTCAAGCACAATCACCACACTAACAATAGCTTCCCCACTTCTTACTTGATTCCTATATCACAATCATCTTTAATTAGAGACTAATTACATAACCAAATCATGGATCACCAACCTTTGCTCATTATGATCAACTATTACAACATGAACCCTAATTTTATAAATTTGGGGAAGAACACTTACTTGTTGGAGAGATTACAATTAAGGGTTCTCTAGTGATTTGCAACTCTTGAAGAAGATTAAATAGCTTGAAGATGAGAATGGAGTTTTTCCCTCCTTTTTCTTTTCCTGGACCGATCACCACAGCCACACTCACTCACACTCTAAACTTTTCTAGATTTCTCTCCATCTTTCCTTTAATAGATATTTAACATTTTATCTTTACTCAATTGGCAAGACTAGCCCTCAAGGTCTCATTCTTTCTATATTTACCACATATTTACTTACTACTTAAACTTTAACAATGACTTATGATATACAATGCATATTATTTACATAACTAGTACCTTATCGGGATATGGGTGTAACATTATAGGTGACTTTGCTCCTTGCATTCCTTTGACAATATATGTTAGTATAAGAGTATAAGAAACAATGCTACACGATTTAGAAGTCCAAAAAAGCTCATTTTGAAAATTTCCATTTTATTTTACCGAGCCCTCCATCCGATCGGTATAGGTCTCCATCCTATCGGATGGAGTAAAAGTTCACACCCAACCGATCGGTATCAATCCGCAACCGATTCGGTTGGTTTTGCTGTAAAAGGCAAAAACTTTTATTTGTGACTTCAATTGATTCCTATCAATTCCAACTCTCTCCTAACCTGCATTTGAACGATTATGATGGTTTCTACATCTCCAATTCGTTCCTATATCGATCCAAAACATCTCCTCATGATTTCTTAATCAATCCTAGAACACTCAAGAACACTAGCAAATCAAACTCTTCAATTAGTGTTCTAATCAACAATGCATTATCCTAACATCACTAATTAACAAGCATATAACATCTGGGAATCATCAATTGCAAGTTTGCAACTTAATTCGATTTAAAGTTTTGACCTAATTCAATCTGAAAATTCAATTAACCAATTCTTCCTCAAAACTTAATCAATCAATCTAATTCTTTTTGCAATGTATTCCTCTATCAATTACCCATCTATTCCTAAAAGATTACATCTTAATTCGAAGTCTATAAAAAATACCCAAATCTGGACCTAATTCAATAAATCCGAATTAAAACCTAATTAAACCAAATTGATGATGTTACTTACTTGTTTTGGAGCCATGGATGATCTCTAAACACTCCTGCAACTTCTAATTAACTTCTTATGGTCGAAATTTTTGGACCCAAATTTGGTGGATTGTATGTGTGTGGGTTTCTTGTGATTTTTGAAATTTTGGGCTTATATATTCAACTCCATCCGATCAGCTTCATGATCCAACCGATTCGGATTAAGTTTTTGCAAAAATTCACTTTTCCTCTTGTCAACACTTTGTGATACTTGTGAGATCAAGTGAAAATGTTTTTTTTTTCTTTTCAAAAATTCTTTTTGTATGTAAATGTTCCACCACACTTGGTCTACCAAAATTTGTCCAAGTCTATGACTACTAACTCTAAACAAAACTAACACTAAAAATCTTAACTAAAAACATAAACTCCATAATCATAAAAACTTAGTAAAAAGAAGTCTTAACATAAACCTTAAAACTTAAAACTTAAAATAACTTAAATGCAAATATTAAAATACTAAAATGCATAAAAATTAAAAAGAAACAAACAACTAGCACAAGCTTTGTGCTTTATTCATCAACTTGTTGCACTTTGATCTCCTTCATCCTTGAAAGTATTCATGCCTTAGAATATCTTCACTTTGAAATTTTCCGGACAACTTTCGGTTTGTATTTTGTGTCTTAAACCTTCTTTCAAAATTCCTTCCACTTGGGCAAACAATATCGAATTTCACATGTCATTCCCCATCTCTATCTTCTTTCTTGTAAACACTCGGATCGTCGGGTCCCTACTCCAAATTTTTGAGTTGGACCGGTAATGATCCAAGAAAATCTGTAAGCTTATTAAACACAAAAATATTTTTAAATGGGTTAAAGAAAGCCTCCATTGCTAGAGCTCTCTCCATTTCATCTTTGATACCAAAGAAACTAGGAGTAACCGGCCCATATTTAGGCATACCATCCTCGTCTCTTCCTACTTCAAAACATCCCAAGTATTCTTCCTCATTATCTTTCTCATGCACTTCCTTTACTATTTTCCCTCTAGGTTTTGGGTAGTAAGTGTGTTTCAAAATCCCATCATCAATAGTCATCGTACCAAGGCCCATGTTTATTATAGCCCCACATGTTCTTAAAAATGGTCTACCTAACAAAAGTGGTAATTCTTTGTCTACCGGTATGTTAAGCACTAAGAAGTCGGCTAAAAAGGCTTGGTACCCTATTTGAACTCGAACATTTTTCACTTCACCAATTGCTTTTGCTTGAGAATTTTCGGCTATAGTGAGATTAGATTGATTAGGTTGGGGGTTACTAAGTCCTAACCTTTTGTATAACGGATATGGCATAACACTCACACTTGACCCGTTATCGGCCAATGCATACATAGGAATTGTTCCATTCACCTTGATTGGTAAAACAAAATTCCCCGGATCATTCATTTTCTTAGGCAATCCATTCTCCACAATTCTTTCTCTTTCAACCTCATCAAAAGTTTTATCCTCTAGCCTAGATCTAGCGATCATGACCGCATCCAATTTCTTACGGTATGTCATATAGTTATTCAACACTTCAATAACCGGTTTCTTCTCCATAAGTTCATGAAATTTCATCTCCAAATTCTCCAAGATAGCCTCCTTTTGTTCTTGAGTCAAAGGCTTAACGGTTTGTGGTGAAATAGGTGGTGAATTCGATGTTGACTTATCATTCTTTGGGGTGGAGGGTTGGGTTAATTTGTTAAGAGGTGCTTTCTTCCTACTAGCCTTTCCCATTTTAACAACTTCTTCCTTCCCTTCCTTGACTTCTTCCATTCCTTCACATAATTCCGCAAGCATCACATCTACTTCCTTCTCTTCTTCTAATTCGGTAATATCAATCCTCATTTCACCAAGTGCAAAATCAAGCTTACACTTAGTAGTAACAAGAAAATCCCTTCCAAACACTACCTCCGGCTCATCGGTGTTTCCATAGTCTAGAACAACAAAATCAACCTTGAAAATGTGACCATGAATATTGACACGCACATCTTTCACTTTCTTCCTTCCGAAATCTTCATAATCAAGTCGAACAAACCCAAGTTTATCTAACACATCTTCGGTAATATAATTATCTCCATACTCCATGTTCAATTGTGCATCCCAAGCTTTGACTCCTTCCACACCACAAGGTGTAGCAAACCTCATGTGTGGTGCATCGAACTCCTTAGGGGGAGCTCTTGTGAACACAACAACCTTCTTCTCCTTTGGCAAACAAACTTGATTTTCTCCAACTTCTTCTACCTTTTCAAGATCCATCTTAGCTTCTCCCAACATACTTTCCAAACGTTCCAAGGAATCACCCGAATCCTTGAACATTTCTTCCAAATTTCTCAAATACTCCGAAACTTCGCTCAAACTTTCCATCTTACTAAAGCAAATAATAACTATAACATAACCACAAACACAAAAATCCAAATCATTAGCATTAGGGTTAGTCATAATCGAAACATACTCAAAATGAAATCATATCAAGTAAACCAACAAGTTCAAACACTCAAAACACTAAAACAACTAAAAATTGAAAAATTTTGAAAATTTTACCGACGCATCCATCCGATCGGATGGACAATTCGTTAAAACATGCAACTTGCCAACCGAATCGGATGCTCACACATCCGATCGGTTGGACAGATAGTAAATTTTTTATTATTTTTATTTTATTTTTTTTATCAAAAAACTAAATTAAAATTTTTAATATAATAATTAAGACATAAATAAAACTAATTAACTAGAAATGAAAAGTTAACCATAATTAATAACTTCAATTAAAAACAATTAATCAATCAAATAACTATTATTAACTAAACATAATAAATGAAAAATTCTTAAACTACTAAACATAAAATTAAATATACTAATTACATTAACTACTATAATAAAAACTTTAAAACATTAAAACTAATCCTATGATCATCATTAATTAACTAATTAAACAAATAATTAATTATATCTATTACTACACTTAAACTATCATTAATCTATTATTAAAAGACTAAATAAAACAGAAAATAAAAATCTATAAAATTTTTTACCGAGGGTTCCAACCGATCGGATGGGTAACCATCCGATTCGGTTGGTCCTAAACCAACTTTTTTTTTTTCTTCTTTTAACATGAATTTTCTAAATCAAAAACTGATAAAACTACCAAAAATCTAAACAAATCTATTCAAATCCCCGGCAGCGGCGCCAAAAACTTGATGTGCTCTACCGTGTACAAGTTTTAAAATTTATAAACACGATTTATCTGGTTATCTATTTAACACATACGAGCAAGTATACTCGTCCGTGATAGTAAAGGTGGGTAAGTCGAGATCGCCCTAAGGGATTTGGTATTTGTATTTAGTATAACAAGCTTTTGCAAAAAGGGTTGTCAATCTAATTTGGTGAAAATTCAAAAAGTAAATAGAATCCTATCAAACAAAACATATACTTGTGTGTAATTCCTTAACCAATTGTATAAAGTATTCTACAAATTTTGGTGTAACTTGTAATGATGCACAATTTCATATGAATGATTAACAATCAATGGTTTATATCATGAAGAATCATTACTAAGAATTCAATCTCCTAGTTAACTCCTTTCGGCCTTATTAACTATTATGACAATTCTATTAAACACTAGTTGTTTGAAAAGCAATTCTTATCTCATAAATTCCTACGAATCCTTTCGGCCTTTTCTCGTGATGAAATCGTTTCAAATCCCTTTTAATGAGTAAATATGATGCTTGTCACACACCATATCCCATACTAATTCGTGCACTAACGTTTTGGAATAAAAACATAAAGAAAATCCTTTCGGCCTTTTTATTCTTTAAAATGTTTTTACCAACAAACTTATAAAACAAGAAATGTTTTCATGCATCACTTTTTAAAATAAGAATACTCCAACAATAGTTACATCATACACACAAGTATACCAAAAATTACTCCATAACAATCATAATCAAACACAAGTAACAAACAAGACTTTCATTAAACTCAAAGTAAAAGTAGTTCATTGTAAATAAACAAGATATACCTAGCTTAGGATTACAAGAACTAGAATCGTGGAACTATAGCAACCACACTCCTCCAATCGCCTACTATGACAAGTAAACAACTCCAAACTCAAACCAAACTATTGAGACTCGAACTCAAAGTTTCCTGGACGTTTTTACAGCACTTCTAGACTTTCGGGCAATAATAATAAGATAGTAAGGACTTTGGTGTAAGCCTTTTACTAATTTGGGGTGTCACACTTAGCATACATGCATATGGTCCATTATATAAGTGTAAGAACACTTATTCTTCAAGCCAAAACGTCCCTCCAGAGTTATTATCAAGAAATGATCGGACTCCAATGATTAATGGGGAGTAAAACCTTCATTTAATGCGAAATAGTAAATACAGATATTCTCATCCGATCGGATCAATGACCATCCGATCGGTTGCTCACTTTGGCACATCCCAACCGAATCGGTTGCGGGTTGCATCCGATCGGTTGGACCTGTCATGTACTCACATTTTTTACTTTTCCTTGATGCATGCTTTATCCATCATTTAAGTGCTGATTTCTTCCATAGAACTTGATATTTTCTTGATATATGAACATATAAATCTTGTCACTATCAAATCCTTGAGTCCTTGTGTGGTTTCTCTCTTGTCTCCATCTCGAGAATCTTCCAATTGTGCATAATCACTCCAATTCTTTTTCTTTTCATCATCTTTTTCTGTACTTGGCTACATTTACTTGCATATACACTTTTTCATGATTAAGTAACAAATACATACAAATATAACCAAATATGATGCACAAAACTAATGATAACGCAACTAAAAACATGTTCATTCTGAGCGTTATCAGACCTGCTACCTAGGCTGCTAAGGAAGCCTGTTTGAGGGTTGTCTCGCTAAATCCACAAGACGCAAACTGAAGCACATACACCCTATATGGGTGAATGCTTAATGGAGTTTGAACCGAAGTAAAATCAACTATAACACACCCTATATGGGTGTGGCTTTTCTTGAACTGAAAACAACCATAGAACACCCTAACCTAAGCCAAATCCAGGTCCTACACAACAATGACTCGAGAGAGTTTCGACACAAAAGTTATACAACAACAACAAATCCAGGTTCTACCCAAAAGTTAACAATGACTCAAGAGAGTTTCGACACAAAAGTTATACAACAACAACAAATCCAGGTTCTAAACCAAATCCAGGTTCTACACAACTTATGAGTTAACACCCTAAAAGACCTCTAACCATATCAATAGTAATTTGAATTTAGTACGAATCGAACAAAAGAAAACTACCATAGAACACTTCCAGTTGGCAAGCCAATACTCGATTATTTTTGGTTAAGTTTTTATTAGCCACAATAACAACAACAACAACATAACATTTTGCGGTTTCAAATCGACAACTTAAAACAATCATTCAATCACAACTCGTAAAAAATGAATGAATCTAGTAAAAAACATCAAACAATAACTAATTTACGAGAGAATTTATACCTGAAAAGAGATTCAAAAACCCTTACAATGGCGACGGATATAAGAAGGACTAAGAATCAATACCCTAACTCTAAATCGAGAGATCCAAATCCGAACCCCAGTTAATCCACACCTCCAAATGAAATCAGTCTTCCTTTGAATCCTTGATCTCGATGAATCTTTGAGTGAGTGAGTTAGTGTGTGGATCTACTAGACTTCGAATAGCCATTAAAAATATGATAGTTTGGAAGGGTTTCGGCATCCTTTCGAGCCTGGGAATTGGAAAACTTCCGTTTGAAGCTACAGTCGTCCTCAGTACACATCACTTTATCTTGTCTATACCCGTTGACTCGTGGGGGAGAGTTTGTGAGAGTGACGGGGAAACTTCGGGAGAGGAGAAAGCATATAGAGCCATGGATGGTGATGGTTCGATTTTTCTGGGAAGATGGAGTTGAATCCAAAAGAGAGGAAAACGATAAAAAAATGTGGGGATATGTATGAGTGGGGCGGAAATATAGAGAAAAAGGGATAAGAAGGGTTTGTTTTATTAAAATAAAGTATAGTTGTATACCCAGTGTCCCGTTGAGCTGGGGTGAAATCGTGTTTCTCCGGTTGGATATAAACGTGACAAATAAAATTTCGGAGACGTTTTTATAAAACTGGCATAGAAATAAAATTTATTGACTCAGAAAATAATTCATGAGATTAAACGGTTACTAATGTGGTGTCGGTACGCATGTGGTATCGTTTTTTTCAGGAAAAGTGAGATAACCTCTCACTTTTATTATGTTACAGTCTATAAATGTGAGAAAGTGGAAAATTCACTGTTTCTGATGAGATTTAATAGTTTTGTGAGTTACTGTATGTTACAGTGTGCGGGTTTGCTTCCCGTAATAGTTATGTAAGCACATAAATGCTTAGTTTAACAGTTAAGCAATAATAAATTAGCATTTATTATTAAAATATTAGTGGGAAAATTACCGTTTGTCACAACATCTATCTATTAACTGCTGCACACTAACATTTCTCTTCGTAAGATACTCCCTGATGTATTCCAAACAACCAATTATTGGTTGATCTCTGCCGTCCAACAACTTGCTATTGAAAGATTCACATAAGTTGTTAAGAAGGATGTCACATTTCGCTCTCCATGTATGTAACATATCAATATCAACATCAGTTTTAAGCTTATTAATATTATAGATAAAAGTCATAATATGTGTATATTATACCTGAAAAATGTGACCTTGACCATGATGATGGTGGTATCTTTCTTAACAAGTCATAAGCTTTAGAGTCCGCTGATTTGAGCTTATCCATTCCTCTATTAAACTGAAGCACTGCTGATGTTGTAGCACACTTCCATTCCTCTATTAAAGAAGATCATTGATCCTCTGTCCCCTGAATAACTGTTTCATGTTGTCATATATGTGTCTCATACAAAATCTGTGTTCAACAGCAGGAAACAGTTCTGCAATGGCTAGTAATATCCCCTGTCACATTAAACATAAGATGATATATGAATGAGATTGAATTGGGTTGCAAATAAATGAATAAGATAAACCATGTTTATACCTTTTGTCTGTCTGAGATGAAGGTGTAGTTTGAATTGGGTTGCAAATCAAGATCATCTCCTAGATTGCTAAGGAACCATAACCACGAACTCTTGCACTCAGCTTCAACTACCGCGTAAGCAACTGGATACAGCCCATTATTGCTATCGACACCAACAGCAGTTAAGATTTGACCAGTATATGGTCATTTGATAAAAACCCCATCCAAACTTAGTATTTCCCTTCTTCCTGCTCTGTAACCTTTTTTCAAGGCACCAATACAAACATAGATCCGTTTGAAAACCCTTGAATCCTGGGTTGAATCAGTGTTTGCTTCAACTTGAATCTTCACAGTTGTTCCTTATTTTTTTCCTTCAATTCCAAAGCGTAATCCCTAAGATTGGCATATTGTTCTTCTTGGTCACCCAAAATCCGTTTCATTGCAAGATTTCTTGCTCTGAATACCTTTGTCTCATAGACGTCGATCTGAAATTTTCGATTTAATTCAAGTGTCAGTGCAGCGGTTGGGATTTTCCGGTTGTTAACAAGAATTTTAGCAACCTCGGATGAAATGAATCTTGCAGTCAACAATTTAATTTTTCTTGTTTGGGGGCATTTATGTTCATCTTTTAATGTTTTGACACTCCAACAAGGTTCACCACCGACTTTTGACACATGTAGGGACCACGGGCACATGGGCTTGGCCTTTTTGTTATAGGTTTTGGATGTCACAAACTTACCCTTTGACTGTGAATAAGAAGCTGTAGTTTGACAACTTGCAGAATCATTTCTGCCATCACTATCTGCATGTTTCCCCTTACCATAACCCACAATAGTCCCATAAAAATAAGCTCTAACAATTTCTTGATCACACTTTTCAGTCCTAACATCTCTTCTACACTCCAAAGCATACATTCTTACATTTCTTTTATTTCCTTCGGTGTCGTAAATTTTTCTATTACAAAAAAATCACCTTTTTAACATTTTCTCTACCCTGGTACTCTCTCCTAATTTCTTTCAACCTTTTCTTTCTTATGTTCACAATTCTGGGAGCATGGGTATCGTCAACACTATCAAAATCATCAAAGTCACAGGCAGCATTCAAATCCATATCCTCTGCCACACTAGCAACTAAGTTTGTAACATGGTCAATGTGGTCATCAATTTCAAAACTAAATTCAGTCACGTCCACTTGTGGCTCAATGGGGGTGCCCACATCATCCTCTTCAAAATCACTCACATCCAATTCTTGTTGTTGCTGATTCTCCTGCTCAACAGGATCCTCCCTATCAACTACCTCTTCAAAATCAACAAATTTATCGTTAAGCTCTAAAACAACATCCTCACTCTCTCTTTGAAGTTCATTGACCATGTCTGTATAGTCTTCTTCTTCAACAACATCATCTATAGGAGTGACAAGCTGGAACAAGTCATCATCCATAATTGTTGATTGTTGCTCAGCTTGTTCTCCACCAGCAACCACACTTAAAGGTTGTTGAGCAGCAAGAGTGTCTATGTCATTTAACAACCTAGTACCAATGGTTCCATCAGGTTTGCTTGTTGAAGCTTGAGTAGCATTCTGAAAATTAGCAACATTTTTAGTAGGCTCATCCAGTATTTCATCAATAATTTTGGATTTTTTGCCTTTTTTGCGTTTAGCTTCAATATAAACCTCTATCTTTCTATGTGTAGGAACCAAATTCAACAGGTTCATAACATCGTCATCATCCTTCAAGGGTAACAACCCATCATCCAATGTATCACCTGGTATCCTAAAATGAGACACTAAAATCCGACCATTGTTGACACCTAGGTCATCTAACAACGATTCAAATGCATCAAACGTAAAAATGTCATAATCAACTAAATCATACCACTCTATAACTGGATTAAGATACACCCTTCCTGGTGGTGAGGTAAATTTTCCACTGTGAGTGATTTTGAGAGTGAACAAGTTCTGGTTTGATTATGTGTAGAAACAATAAACATCAACACACACACACACACACACACACACACACACACTAAAAAACATAAAAAAATCATCCTAACGTGTAATCTTATTCCTATTCATATGGTGCATGCGGTTAACATTATATTTAACTAAAAAATCGATACAATTAACAATAACCAAAACATATTGTATAGTTCATCAAGATCACATATCGGGGAAGATCGTGCGCGGTTTTTCCCAAATGGTAGAGCCATCATCTTCAATTTTTATTAGATCGCAATGCGTATTTGAAAAGTTTAGGGAAGAAAATGCAATTGAACTTTGAACAATAGGGTTTATTGGGTTTTGTGATAATCGGTGGGTGTTATAATGGTTTAGGTGGGAATAGTGAAATTACAATACTACCCTCAGGGACGATGCAACTTAACGAAGAAAATAACGAGAGTTAGTGTACAGTGCCTCTCGGTGGCTATTTTGCAAAAAAAAAAAAAAAGAAACATTAATGTCGTTTTTGCAACAAAAATTTTCTCGGTGTATTCTTTGCGCATTTGGGCTACTTTAAAGACAATTTTTGCAATTTACCCTTAAATAAACGAGCTAAAATTTAAACTGAAAAGAAGAATAAAAAATAAAAAAAAATAAATAAAAAAATAAAAAAAGTCTATACAATATACAATAATCAATTATTATTCAACATACCATATATGGTAAATATGTTTTTTATATGAAATTAGTCATACTTTATGACTTCTATATTCGTACTCGTTAAATTTTCCGGTGTAATATCACTCTATAAACAAGTTGTTCATTTAGATATTGTTCATCTGAGCATCTAAAATAAATAAACAATTTTAATAAACCATCACAAAAGTAATTTCTTTTAATACTACGTAATAAACATGATGTGTGATGTGTACCTTTTTGGAACACGAATATAATAGACGTGTATCTGAATTTTCAATTTTGTATCAATATGATATGTTATCAATAGTATGTTGATGTGTTGCTGTCAATGCTAGCCAAAATATCCATGAAATGTCAGCAAATTTTATCATTTTGTGTCAAGATAGTCATACGGTATTTATGAAGCGCGTGTATCGTATCATGACAACAAGTTACCAATTTTTATTATTTATAAACTTGAGTAAACTGCAAAATACATCCCTGTGGTTTGCCCAATTTCGCACCATACATTCAAATCTTTTTTTTCTAACATATACATCCCTCCGTTAGTAAAAGTCAAACACAATACATCCACGAGGACGAACGGTGCAAACATTTTGTCGTTAACTTGGACACGTGGCAGTTATCTCTTTTTAAGAGAGGGTATTTTAGTCCTTTTATCTTTCCCCATTAAACACAAACACAAATCAAAAACAAAATTCATAAACACAGATCCAAGATTGAATCTTCATAAATCAAATCAAAATGTATATAATTTTCATCCACAACACAAATACAAATCAAACAAACAAATTAAAAACACAAACACCATGAAGTGGATAATGAAACGTATCACAGCCTTTTCCAATTGAATATGCATCAAAAGGGTTAAACACAAACACAAACTTAAACACAAACACTCCAAAAACTAATCACAAACCCAGATTTGGATCTAAGAACTCCCACAAATCAATACCCAGATATCACAAACCCAGATTCACAAAAACAAACAAAACCCAGAAACAATATCCACCTCAGTTTCACAAAAACAAACATATCCACCACAAACCCACCTAAAAAAAAAAAAAAACTAAACACGATCTACACACAAAATCCATTCCAAATCATCTCTAAGAGCTCATCCAGATCTGGAGACACAAGAACGCAAATTTGATAATTATACCACACGAATTAGCATCAAAACATTTTTGGCCGTTTTTTAATCCACGAAACACTTATAAATCGGTTTTAAACAAGAGATTAACAAAGTGTTTCGACATACCCAAAGACGAGAAACAATTAACCTTTACCTTTGATCTACTCGTTTCTTGAAAGATCTTAGGCGCTTTTAATAATTATCAGCTTTCAAAGTTCAATTAATACAAAAGACAATAAATCACTGATCATTGTCGAAGACTCAGCTTCGTTTATATCCGAAAATAATAAAGATGGATCTATAACAATAGTGTTATAATGCTCTTTGGTTCGTTCAATGAAAAACAAAGACAAACGAAATTAAAAACTACACGAAGACCTTTTATCAAGATCTTGGTGCTGCGTGAACAGAGGGAAGATGTGTATGGTGGCTGTGATTTGGTGAGATGAGAGTGGTTATCTTCAAAGAGAGAGAATGGTGGGTATGTGGATTTGTGTTTATTTGTGTTTATGATTTGGAATGATGTATGGATAAGCTCTTGGATCTGTTTAATTGTGAGGATGATGAGGATGATGGAATGACAGAAATACCCTTGCTTAACTGCCACGTGTTCAAGTTAACGACAAAATGTTTGCACCGTTCGTCCTCGTGGATGTATTGTGTTTGACTTTTACTAACGGAGGGATGTATATGTTAGAAAAAAAAGATTTGGATGTATGATGCGAAATTGGGCAAACCACAGGGATGTATTTTGCAGTTTACTCTATTTATAAACTTTAATTACCCGCAATCATGAAGTAAAGTGACTTTGAGAGCGTGTTATAATGATTTAAAAATTTGTAAAATGTAACACATTAGCCACTTTCCACAATAACTCAGCCTTAAATTTTAAGGCACTGCCACATCAGCTTTAACACACCTTAACTTAACTCAGCTTTAACCCTTCCAACAATAACTCAGCTTTAACACACCTTAACTCACATATTTTCAAATTCAACCCCTAACTTATAAATTACTTCATTTTTTTTAAAACATAACATTCATTTATTAAACAACATAAAATTACATACTTAAATAAAAAAAAAAAAAAAACTTACAACGAAATTAAAAAAATAAATAAAAATAACAACGAAATTAAAAATTACATAATAAAAATAAAGACAATCCTAAATCTACTGTGGAGGATCTGGGAGGTTGTATTTTTTCACAATTCGAGCTTTTTCTTGGTTGATATACCACACCACGTTTGGAGGCTGCCCGTCGGTGTTCGTCATCAAAAATTTCATTTCCTCTAGCCTCGTTATCGCCTCCTCTTTTTCTTTGGTTGCCCGATACGCGGCTTCGGCCATTTCCCTTTTGTGACGATACTCGGATGTCATATTCTTCACGAATTGCAATGACGAGCTCGTTCCTCCCGTACTTGCTCCCGTGCTCGTTCCTCCCGTGCTCTCGGATCGAGCTTTCTTTGCAGCACGCCTTCCCATTGGCCTTGGTTGTTCATCACGACCAAACAACGCCTCATTTATTTCGCTTGGTTGTTCATCGCCGGTTAAATCAATTCCTTCCGGCGCGTCCCATTTCACATGCCCCCGTAAAACCTCCCAAGCCTCCTCGTTGCTAAAAGGAGCGGTTTTGTGCTCGTCCCGATACATTTCTCGAGCACGTTTCAGGATATCCAATTCACTTTCCCCACTTTTTTCTTGGCGTTTGGAACGTTTGTAGTACGCGTTGAACTTTGTGCAATCACGATTCAACATTTTCCATTTGCTTTGGATCATATCCTTGTTTCTTTGTTGGTAATTGAGTCTATTAAACTCATTTTGCACCCGTTGCCAAAACGTATCCCTGCTTTGATTTTTCCCCACTTGTGCATCTTCCGTCGCTGCAACATAACACCGTGCAAGTAATTTTTCCTCTTGCGGGTTCCAACGTTTGATGATGTTGGGAACGTTTTCTTCATCATCATCCTCCAAAGGTTCAGGGTTTCTTGATTTTCTAGCCTTTCGTTTCATACGCCGAGAGTGTGTATTTTTCTTTGGAGGAGACGTTGGAGTGTCGGGAACATCATTGGTTGCGGTTTGAGATTGTTGTGATTGTTGCTTGAAGTGGAGATTGGAGAAATTTGTGTTTAGGTTCGCTTGTTGTTGTTGTTCGAAATATAACATTTCTTGATGTTGTTCGTAAAGTTCTTGGCTTGACAAGCCAAGTGGGTTTGGGATTGAAGAAACGCCGGCGTTTGGGTTTGAAGATGAGCCGGCGTTGGGGTTATTCCACCCGGAGTTTAAGAGGTTAACGAACGTATCGTTCCCTTCGTCGTTTAGGTTGAACCCTGACATTTTTTTTTTGGTTGAAGGTTGAAGAAGATAGTGTAATATGTAGTGTAATTAGTTGTGGAGGTGTGAAAAAAAATATGGTGTGAAATGGTTATTTATAGGAGATTGAAAATGGTTTTGAAATTTATTTATTTGTTATTATTTATTTATTATTATTATTATTATTATTATTATTATTATTATTATTATTATTATTATTATTATTATTATTTTTATTATTATTATTATTTTTTTTTTTGTTGTAGCCGTTGAAATCGGTTAGAAAAATTTAAGGGGCTAAAATGAAAAGTTATTTGAATTACAACGGATAGATTGTGACACATTCAGGGGCCAAAAGTGACAATTTTTTTATTTATTTTTTATTTTTACATTTCATACCCTATACGTGGCGTTAAGGGTATAACGCAACCCTTAACGCCGCGTTAACGCCTCACCATTCCAACGGTTAAAGCCCCTTAACGTGCGTTAAACTTGCTAAAAAAGTCCCTTTAACGCAAAGTTGCGTTATGTGTTGGAATAGCTCTTATAATTAAGTGTGTATTGATTTTTTCCCTAAAAACTGATGCATAAACTTTTAATTTATTTTATTTACGGATAACATTAGATTTATTTGAATGGTTATTTACCTAAAAACTCATCGAGCTTATCGGTTAAAGATACACACAATAAAATAAATTAAGAGTTTATACCGTTAATAAAAAAATTCCATATACACTAAAAAATAATGTGAAATTTAATATCGTTTTACTCATTCTTTAAATAATTATTACACATAAATAAAACATTATATAATTAGTTAGGAGTAAAAACATGATTTTGCAAAAATTAAAAAAGAGAAACCACTCGTACGCAATTTAGGGTGTGTTTGGCACAGAACATTTAGGAGCATTTATAAGCGATCGTTGTATTTTTAATTTTTGTTCGGCAAATAACAAGCAGCTTTATCATTTTTTTGGGAATACTCCTTTACTAACGCTCCATGAAGTTACATTTAATAGCATTGAACATTTAAAAGTTGTGATAATGCAAAATTTTCTACAAATTATAATTACAACTATATTTATGTTACAAAAAGTATTTATAAAAAAGAATAGCTACTACTTACTACTCTGCTCATTGCCATCCGTCTCAAAATAATAGTCCACGTTTCCTTTTGAAATGTCTCAAATTAATTATCCACTACTAAACATAGATAGAGAAGTTTAATCGAGTTTATCATATTACTCTTGGTTGAAATTAATATTACAAACTTTAAAAACGACACTAATTAATTAGTTAGGGGTAAAATTGTTATTTTAACAAAAGCAAGAAAGAAAAAACAGTACTCTTTCCCAAAAAGAGTGTTTATAGACAAAAAAATGGAGAAATTATGATATGTGTAATTAATGCTAGTTTTAATTGGTAAAAAGTCATTTTTACCCTCATAGTTAATATAAAAATAAAAGTAAGTAATTAATACAAGTTTTGGTTAGAAGGGTAAAGTAAAAAAACTAGTCATACACAGATCATATATAAAAGCTCCACATTTATTTTTGAACAAACATAAATAGTAAAGTAGACACTTTTTTTAAGACGAAAGAAGTAATAATTACTTGCTTCATCTCAAAATTATTGTCCATATTTTCTTTTTGTGATGTCTCCTTTTTTAAGTAAAAACTAAAGAATACATTAGAGGAATATTTTCTTTGATTGGTTGAGATTTATAAAGGTCCTATTTCTTTGAGATTTCTCTCTTCTGACAATAATTAATACTCTAATTATGAGACCGAAGGAGTATTTTTTTTTTTTTTAAACTGTCGACAATAATTTTGTCACAACAAGCGTGTTTTTTTGGTTCGGATATTAATTTGGATCTAAGCGAGTAAAAATAGACTAGAGGGACCAGTGATGAAAAAATTAAAACTTATTTATTCACCCAACTCACGGAACTACCACCAGAAAAAAACTTTATAAAAAAAAAAATCTTCGATCATAACGTAAAGCGGCGGTCTTCATTTCTGGTGATTCTTTTACTTATCTTGGATTATTTCATAATAATCGATTAATTAATTGATCTATCTATGTTTGTTTGCTGTTATATTTGTATAAAATTAGATCAATATAAAATTATAAAAAGTAAATAATCGGATGTTTATAAGTGAATTAATATTAGATGACTAAGTAGTTGATCTATTTTGGATACTGTGAATTGTATGTTATTGGAAATGGTTATTAGGATTAAAGGAGGTTTAGATGTATGATCGGTATATGTTATTTATGGTCAGGTGAGGGGCTAGCTATGATTATGCAAAATGAACGATGAGATTCTGATTTTATGTTTTTAAGTAACGAGACGTCTGTGCTTATTTGTTTAGACAAGGGAATTCGGTAGAATTAGCTTGTTAGGCCTAAACATCAAGAAAAGGAATTCTATGTTAGCTGAAATGGAGATTAGGAATTCTAAGTTGCTTAGAGGGTGTATGTTTAAGATTATTTTTCTGGTTTATGGACTATAAGCTCAAATTTTTGGGCTGATTAGCCCAAAAAATGGTGCTTATTAGCTTTTCAGATGTTTAATAAGCCCGTAAGCGGGAGAAATAAGGTTAAACAAACACCCCTTTTGGCGAGGGCCGGCGGGGTATGTTTATTTTTTTACAATGAATTTCTTTATGCAATATGAACAATCATATTTTGCGATCTTACGCTTTTAAGTAGTGAAATAGTAACAGAGATGTGCACATTAAAAAGTTATTTTGCTGTAGTGGTTCACACTTTAAAACTATTGAACGAGACAACTGATTTGTATAAGAATTGAGGTTGGATGAGGGTTATATTGTTCGAACTAAACTTGGAATCAATAATTATCTAATCGTATTTTAGCGAACCTGTTAGGCTTAAGGGGGTGTTTATGTTAGCTTATTTACCGGAGCTTATGAGCTTATCAAATTGAGCTTATAGCTTATTTAAGGCGATAATCTCAACCTGATTAACTCATAAGCCTGATAAATAAGCTAACACAAACACCCCCTAAATACCAAATTAGTTGAATGTGATGAGACTCATCACCACTTCCTGGAGTGACTTACATTTTAGGACCATCCTCCACTAAATATTTATAAAGTTTGTATTCATACGTAGAGTTAATCAAACATAAATGACTGTGAACACAATACGTCGTCTGCCTCAACCCTTGAACGCTTGCAAGTGAATGTGAAGATCTATAACAAATCCCGTCTCTTAATCTATACACGTGATATATAGAAATGACATATGATCTGTTTATGTTTGTTGGGGGTGTTTGGCAGTGTGTTTTTTTAACTGATCATTTTACTGTTAATACTTGAACTCATAGTATTCATTTTTAATATCTAGTTATTTTTCTGATTTTGGGTTCGATAGTTATTGTTTTGATGCAGGCGATGCTACATAATGTTCCCATTTACTAAAACTATGCCTGATGAATCTGGTGATTGTTCATTTTTCAGTCATTTACCAGACGAAATCGTTCTTCAAATTTTTAGCAAATTAATCGATTTCAAAACTTTATGCGTTTGCAAACTCGTTTCCCCTCGTTTTAACCAGATTGTCAGTCAAGTAGACACCATTTCTTACAATGCTCATCCTGTAGACCATCCCAGATTCGATTCAAACACATCGGACTCCACACTTCCCGAAAATCGTGTCTGGTCATTGATAAACGACATTGTGTTAAAACCCATTCACCTTATCTGTAGTAGGTTATTTACTCCTATTAGGCTTCCAGCAATTCTGTTAAATCCAGTGAGTCCGTCTTTAACACCTGCTGATCCTGTTAGTTTTTATCAATCTGAGCCCTTTTTGTCTGCGGTTAAGTCTTTACACCGTTTTACAAGACTCAAGTCTCTGCGTGTTGAGGTTCCTTCTTCTCTCAAAGGTGTTGACAATCGTTGTTTGTTCAAGTGGAAGATGAACTTTGTTAACAGAATTGATTCATATGTATTTCTGTCACCAAATTTGATTTCTGATACAAAGGGAGTATATGCTAGTAGAAATGTTTATGATGATGAAGAACAAGAAGATATGGTGTTAAGTAGAAAGAAATGGGACATTGGGATGGACTGTTTTCAGGATGCGGTTTTGAGGCGTTGGATGTTGTTGGATTACATCAATCATTTTCCATTGTTGGAAGATGTTTCGGTTAACGATACAAATAAAAGAGGGAGGATCTCTGTTAGTGGTGGTAGAAAAATTGCTGAACTGAGGATTTGGCTAAATTCACTCTCTGAGACTACACAGAATAGGATAGATCGTCCTCGTGCGAGTGTGGGTTATGTTCCATTGTTGGAATTGCCCATTTCAGGGTACGTCATGAAAGGGGTATTTCTATTGTTAGTGGAGAGGGATGATCTCCCAGATGATAATTTTGATAGTTTTCTCAACATTAATTTGAATGATTCTGAAGATAAAAAGGAGTCTGCATATAATGAAGCGATTATGGAGATTTTCAGGAAACATAGGGAGCGCATTAAGAGGCTGTCATAGTATGAATCATGTGCATCATCTCAACTTCAAAGGGGTAATAATATTTTTTCAAGTTTTCCATCTTAATATGCTTCCTGTACCACACATGTTACTTGAAGATTTTTTGTTTATATTTGTATCCATCATATGGAATTTTGATTAGATCATTGGTAATATGGTAGCTAAGATCACTAATTAGTTGATACTTGAAGCTGCTTCCGGATGTTTGAATATCAAAGTTGTCGAGTGTGATGACATTACCCTTTTTTTGAAGTCACTCATAAAGCAGGCTGTTGCACGCCTGCACATTAGGACCCATCCTCTAATGAGACTGAGGCTGGTTTTTTCCTTGTGTCTGGTCAAGCAACTTAATGTGACTGTGAAGACGTGATGTCTTCCTCTACCTTGAAATGTTTACATCCAAAATCGGACAGTTAACTAAAATCTGTGGGTGTGTTTAAGAATCATTTATTTTGTACAGGTTATTGTGCAAGTGCTCAATGATGATGCTCATATGATACTCATTTATATTTGGAACACCTTTTTGCAGACCTAATGCGGCATGTGGATCAACAGTTTCTTGAACGCAAAGAGGGTTTCCCAACTACTGTCTGCCGATATGCAATGGAGTATAGCAATAAGGTGCAAAGGTAGAGAAAAGGTTTAAAATAAAGTGGTATCTGTATTTGATTTGATTGTAGTGGATTTGTTGTTTTCGAATATTATGTGGTTAGTAGCTTCGGCTGCTGTGAACGGTTTTTATATCCATACAATACAAAAGTTATGAATGTTTAAAGCATGTTCGTTGTTCAAGAAAATCAAAGCTGAACTGATAAGTTTGTTAAAATAGATTTAAGTTCAAATTTATAAACCCACAGTTAAATTGTAATGCCAGATATTGATATATATGCGTGTTCCTCCTTATGAATAAGGAAATTTGTAATTAAACAGAACTTGTTCATACAGCATCAACAACTTAAGATTTTACATCAAGTGGGTTCACAATCTATCACACTTTTTCTTAACACCCGCAGTTCCTCACTCATCATCTAATTTTTCTGTTTAAGCACCAAACGGAATTATGTTCAGTAGTAAAAGTTTTAAACGCATATTATGCAACTGTTGCTTATTCACATCCTCGCACGAAAATATATATAAGAGCGAGTAAA